>JAPTJF010000311.1:0-75935 GCA_029339195.1 Micractinium sp. NFX-FRZ
GGGCGGGCAGGCGGGCGGGCAGGCGGGCGGGCAGGCGGCAGGCGGGCAGGCAGGCGGGCGGGCAGGCAGGCAGGCAGGCAGGCGGGCAGGCAGGCGGGCAGGCAGGCGGGCAGGCGGGCAGGCGGGCGGGCAGGCAGGCAGGGGGGCTCTCCCTGACTTACAGGACCTCAAGGGAAGGGAAGGTGCCGGGGTGCATCCAGGATGCAGGGATAGCGCCCTCCAGCCCCATCCTAACCAGGCCCAGCACGCGGAGCCGCGGGAAGCCTGCTCCCCACCCCTCTGGCAGGCGTTGAGGCGGGCCCGATGCTGCGTCAAAGGCCGCCTCTGCAGCAGCTGAGGGGCCTTGCGCTGCCGCTGCTGTGGCACTGGTGATGCCACCGCCTGACCGAGCCCCGTCCTGCCGCACTGCTGCGGTCGCCTGCCCAACCTGCAGGCTGCGCAGCTGTTGGAACCCAGCTCCAGCCCATGCAGCGGGCAGCCTGCCCGGCACTTGCAGCGTCAGCGACAGCCGCTGCAGCGCCGGCAGCACCCTCGGGCTGGCGCCCCAGACGGCGGGCAGCGTGCTGATGAGGGTCGGCAGGCTGAGGAGGAGCTGCTCCAGGGCGGGCAGCGCCCCGGGCTGGATGTCGGGCAGCGGTGAGGCCCCAGGGTGGGTGAGCACCTTGAGCTCCAGACTGAGCGGGAGGGCGGGGCAGAGCAGGGCGGGGCAGGGGCATCCAAGGTGGGTGTCTCAAGGAAAGGTGTTAAGAAAGCGACTCAGTGTGTGTGGTCCGGGAATGACTCGCAGGGCCACGCAAAGGGCTCAAGCCTCAGAAGAAAGGGCGGATGGGTGCTCGCCGATTGAGCGGCTGCACACAGCCTGTGCCTGGCCGCCCCTTGTTCAGGGACGGCAGCGGCTCAGCGGCGCAGCGGCAGGCCCTGCAACACGGACCGCCAGAGGACAGCCAGGGGTGCAGAGCCTGACGAATGGGTGTTTCTGCCAGCGCTGCTGCTGGGGCCGAGCTCACCATTTGAGGCGCGGGAAGGCCCCCGGTTCGAGCCAGGCCACGGGGAGGGCCTCGCCAGCTGGCGCTCCCAACCACAGCAGGCGCAGCGTTTCCAGGCGCTGCAGCCGGCACAGCGGCAGCAGCCCTGCCGGCAGCGGTGCGGGGGGTGCGCCAGCTGGCAGCGGCTGGGCCTGACCCACGTTGAACAGTTCTCTGCGCCGGCAGCAGCAGGGCAGGCAGGCAGCTGTGTTGAGCAGAGGGGCGCATTGGGCTGTGTGCAAACACTGCGCTGCGTGGCCAGGGCTGCAGAGCAGGCGCGCCATGGGCTGCCCGAGAGGCTCTGAGAAGAGCGCACACAGCCACTTGACTTTATTTACTGACTCACAGGCGGACGACGTGCTGCGCCGCGCCGCCGCAGGTGACGCCCTGCCACGTGCAGTGGTGTGAAGTGTTGTCAAGCTGCCACCCCCGCCATTCCGGCGCCCAGAAGAACCCCTCCTCATGCACCATCCAACGCAGGCCGTGCATGATGGCGACTGCACGCGTCAAGAAGCAGGGGCGGGCAGGGCGTGTTGAGGGTAGGCAGGCAGGGGGCAGGGACATGCCAAGCGCGCTGACACGGCGGAAGCAGGGGTGGCAGCTGCAAGGGACCCAGCCCAGACTCCACACCTTCGTCGTTGCTGGATGCCTTAGGCCCTGGTAGCGGCACCATGGCAGGCGCAGCTGCAGCAGCAGCTGCTGCCGCCGCCGGCGAGGACGACACCGACACCAGCAGGAGCAGCCAGATAGCTGCTGCACCCGGCACAGCCTGGGCTGCCCGGTTTGCCCCCACTGTGCTAGCTTGATTCATGGAGCGCCTCCTGCCCCTCCTGGCCAGTGGCTAGGGTGACGCTAGGCAGGGAGTCTGGAGCGGCACCCCGGGGAGCGGGGAGCGAGCGGTGCTGGCGGCCTCACCACCCCGCCGCCACAGCGCCGCCAGCAGCAGGGAGCCAGCGGGGGGTGTCCGCGCGATATAGCCCCAGGAGCATATCAGTCGATCAACAAACGGCGACCCCTCCCACGTGAGCCCCCGGGCCGCCTTTCGTGCCTTCCGCGAGCCGCGAGCCGACAGCAGCTTGCTCAAGCCTTCATGTGCGCTGGACTGCAGGAAGGTAATAACAGTGGAAAATATGCCCGTACTGATGGCTCTTAGAAAGGCCTTAAACAGGGGAGGGCCACGATGCCGCCAGGGCAGTTTCCACGTTTACAACTCGCTACTCGCGCATATGTGCATGCCAGCACCATGTGGAATGAGATGATAGACGGCCATGGCACTTAGATCGAGGTCAGGTTGCCAGGGCCCCTGGGTTAAATGCCACGGCATGCGCTCCGCACTGTGCTCTGCCACCGCATGCGGAGCACAACACAGGCAGCACATGAGGGCCGGCAGGTGGCAGGTAGGACATGCAGCTGGATGCCAATCTCTAATTACCTTGGCCGCAGCGCCTGGAAGCAGGCAGGCTGCAGGCAACTGTACCGGATGCCCCCAGCACTGCTGCCTGTGCACAGCATTATGCCAGGGTGTCCACCCGTGGGTGAATTTACCCGGTTCAAGGCGGCAGCGAAAGCAGGATTATCGGAATCGGAAGAACTGTAAGATGTGCCACCGGGGGTCGGCCGGAAAACAAGAGAGCAGCGCAAGCAAGTGAATGCAGGCTGACGCTGGCTGCTGACCGGCTGAGCTGAGCAGAGTGCACACCTGCGCGCAAAGGGTTGGAGGCGGTGGACAGGAGACTGGAGGGTTGGTAGCCGTCAATTGCAACTGTTGGCTGCGCTGCTAGCTTGCTGAGGGACCCCCGGTGGCTTGCTGGCGGGCCGTCGGTTGCCTCGCTGAAAAGTGACCGCTGGCCTGAGGAAAGTGCACAGCATGCAAAGCACTGTTGAGGCGGGCCTGCCCGCCCAGAACCGCACCCTCTCATGATGCTCCTCTAAAGCGTGGTACCGGAGTAAGCCCTTCTTCAGCATCTGTTAACACAAACAGATGGGGGGCCCCTCCACAATGTTTGACGGACAATCAGCCGTCACGCAGCCCTCGACTGCTTAGCCCTTGCCCACTGCCTGCCCACAGAGCCAGCGTGAAACATCGGGAGGCAGGCAGGGAAACAGCGGCACCGTGTGACAAGGGATACCGGCTCAGGGCTGGCAGCGGGGCCGAGCTCACTCCGGGTGCTTCAATGACATCAGGCAAGCGCACAGGCCTTAGCCAGCAGCCGAGCACAGCCGGGCACAGCTGGCTGCTGCAGGAGGACACTGAGGCACAGCCTGTTGGGCATGCATGGGCAACCCCATGCTCTGGCCCCTGGATTGGGCGCCTGCCGGCCTGCCTGGCAGCACGCACAGAGTCGATGCATCTGCCACCGCCGCTCCAAAAAGCGGCTCAACTGCTGCGCCTCGTGCCAACGCTTCCACCTCTGCCGCCGCGGCGTGCCACCGCGATGCTGCTTGCCAGCGGAGCGAGCGGAACACCGCCAGCGCCGCCCCTGCATCTAGGGCTTCCACCGAGAGCGGGCAAAAAGTAGGGCAGGAAGGCGGCGCGGCCCAGTGCCGCCACCACCGAGTCGGCAAGCTGCCGCCGCCACTGTCGCAAGGCTGGTCGGCTGCTGCTTACGCTGCTTCCAGGCCACGGCCTCAAGTTAAATAACGGCCATGTCGCTGCTGCGACCGCACTTTATTCTAACCAGGGCGCCTTCTTTTTACCAGGCGGCCGGCCGGGTGGCATTCCAGCAGTACAAGAGAAACCGCAGTTTTCCAACTCGCACATTCATTCGAATCCGTGAATCCGATGCCAGCTTAAGCTGCAGCCTCCCTCGGCGTTTTGCCCGCTGGACACCATCCTCCCGCAGGGCCGCCAGCGGCGGAGTTGCCCCACCCCCGTCTGCCTGACCCCTCAAACAGGCGCTTTCTCGCTTTGCGGTGGTGTTATGCAAACTGTGCCGCTCGCAACAGAGCGCTGAATTGGTGCCGCTCCTTGCACGGTGTGAGCAGCCAAGGAGCGAGCGAGCGAGTGCCGGCCAATTCCTTCCAGAATTTGTGAATTACGCCGCTTGCATGGTGCCGCAGCGTACCAGCGCTCGACAAACCATCCGACTGCTGGCGTCAGGGTGGCGGTGGTCACTGCCGCGTACCAGCGCTTGACAAACCACCGCTGGCGGCAGGGTGGCCGCGCGCACAACTCGAGCTTGCAAGCGCTGCTCCAAGGTACATTGCTCCTTCCTGCATCACCCTGACTGTTTGCCGCAATCTTGACACCCTCTTTGCATGCCAAGGCAGCTCCCATGCCCCTGCTTGTAGGCACACGTGCACGCCGCTGGCATGGCTCTGGTGCAGCCTTACAAGCCGGTGCCTGCCGCCTCCTGGCAGCCGCACAGCATCGCAGCGCTGGTCTCCCTCATCCTGCTGGCAGGCCTCATGGCACACCAGGCAACCACTGGCACCCTCTCCTCGCACCCAGCAATCCTCTACCTGCGGGGAGCCTTGGGCAACGGTTTCGTTGACGACGGCAACCACAGGGGGCCGTGGCTGCGCAACCGCCCGATGATGAACGTCACTGAGCATCCCTTCCCAAGCTGGGGAACACACGCCACGCCTTGCGCATTCCTCCCATGCCGCAAGTGAGCAACACAAGCTGCACGGCTGCCAGGAGGAGCCGTTTTGGGCGGCACGGGGGCAGGCAGGGTGGCACGGGGTGGCGATGCCGGCATGCTATGCCCTGTGACGCCGCGAGCGGGGTGCGCTTCCTTCCTTCCTTCCTTCCTCACTGCTCTGCTCTGCATGGCTGAGACATGGTCACCCTCGCCAGCTGGCGGGTGGTAGCCGGCGCCTGCTGCACCCGGATGCTGCCCACCGCTGATGCTTGTGGCGGGTTGTTGTTTGTGCCGCTGCTGCGCAGGGACAAAGTCTCCTGCCCCGCCACCGACAGGACATGCTGCAGCTACTGGCTCAGGGGCCTGCTGGAATTCCTGGGCTGGCAGTTTGAGCGGCACCAGCAGAGGTGCGTGACCTAACCTCCCTGCATGGCCAGGCCGCGCGCGCACAATGCCCCCTTGCCTGGCCCCTGCAGCCGCCCCGCCCGCCCCGCCGCATGCACCCAAGCGGGCGGCCCACCGCACAGCGGGGGCGCTGCCGGCTGCTTGTCGTGGGTGCGCCCCGCGCCGCAAACCTTTCCTGGGGCCGACCTAGAGTGGGCGCGGCGGCGGCCTGGCTTGCTGTGCCCTTGCTGCGGGCGTGATGAAACTTGTGCGGTCAAAAGACAAGCAAGCGCACAAGCATCCATGGGTCGGTTGGCACCGGCAAGTGCATACACCCTCCGACCACCCCGCCCCGCCACCTGCCCCGCCCCGCCCCACCCCGGCGTTACCCACACCCGGTTGCACTGGCAAACCCTGCCGTTGCCCGCCGCAGGTACATGATTGCATTTGGCACACTGCTGGGTGCTTACCGTGACGGCGTCGTGCTGCCCTGGGACAAAGACGCGGATCTGCTGATAGACACGCAGGTACAATCGGTGGGGCAGCCTCCCTTGCCTGCCTGCCTGCTGCCTGCCTGCCTGCCTGCCTGCTTGCTGCCTGCCGGCTGCCGGCACACCGTGCCACGCCTGCGCCCGCGCCCACCACCCCGGACTGTGCGCCACCTGTGTGCAGCTGTGGAACTTGCTCAACAGCCCAAACAACGTCACCAACGACACCACCCTGCAGCAGGAGGCTTGGCGGTACGGTATCCTCCTCAAGGTGACTCTGGGCCAGGCTGCCTCAGAATGCCCTGCCTGCCAGCATGCTCAGTGCCTGCCATGCACCTGTAAGGCTCCAGCATGCCCTGCCTGCCTGCGCAGCGGGATCAGCGGCCCACTGGGCTCGTGGCTCGGGGCACAAGCCCACCCGTCCGGATCTGCCTGGGGTCTGTTTCGCAAGTTCCGTTGCGGAACAACAGACAGTACAGTAAAGCAAGCAAACATGCGAGTCTCGGGTTCTCAGCCCTGTGCTCTCCCAGCCTCGAGGCACAAGGCACATGCCTGCATGCTGTGGTGCGCCCAATGCCCCTGCTGTGGTCGCTGGCTCACCCCGCCGGCCTTGAACCCGGACCCAGGTTGTGCAAGCCCCAATCACCTAGTGCAATCACCTGGCCCATACCTTGGTGCAGCCGAAGACTGGGCCTTGGCTGATTGCCAAGGCCTGCTACCATGTGCACCACCCCAGCTTCCAGGCGGGAGAGGCTCAGCCATTGCCCGCAGAAGGGAAGCACATGATGTTCGTCGACATGTTTGAGGCCCGGGCGGAGGGAGGCGGCAACAGGCACCGTTTCAGCGCGGTGAGTGCGCGGCTGCTGCTGTAGTTGTTGTCACGGTGGCGTGAGCGTGAGCGTCCATGATTGCCAGAAGGGCCAGCCCCTGGTTGCAACGCAATTGCCACCGCTGCCACCCCGCGGCGCACTCTTTCCGCTCTGGCATAAAACGGCACTGTCCCCCCAGCCCTCCGCTCCCGCATCCCCATGTCTGACCACCGCGTTTGCCCGATGCTCACCCCACTGCGCAGGGCAACGCGGACTCTGACAAACTGGACACGTTTGCCAATGCGACTTTCAGTAAGCTGTACAACATCAGCGGGTGAGGCGGGGGGAGGGGAGCGGCCACCGCCAGGAGGGGCTGGTGCAGGGGCAGGAAGGGGAGAAGAAGAACATTGTGCTTGTAGCACCCTGCGGGCACCCGCTACAGCCGTCTCTAGACTGGCCGGGGGGTGGGGCAAGCTCCGCATGCTGACGTGCGCCCTGCGCCGCGCCCTGCCCTGCCCTGCCCTGCACGCAGGCTGTGGCTGCCGGGCGTTGACGATGTGGAGGAACACTTAAGGGTGTACTACGGGCGTTCATGGCACACCCCCGTTTACCCCTGACCCTTGGCAGGGGCATGCGTGCTGCTTCATGAACACCTGCACATGTAACGTAATCTGCTCAAGATTCGATTGGCGGGGTGAGGGTTGAGGAGCGAGCGCTCGTGCCTCAAGTGGTGGCGGGAGTTGGGTTGATAGGCACATGGGACGAGTGACAGCGGGATCCACTCTGCACAGGGCTCTGGTGGGTGTGGATGTGTGCAACCGTACCTTGAGCAGTGCTGACGTTGCAGGGCTGGGTGGCCGTGCGCACGCAGCATGGACACGGTATGCTTGTGACCACAGCGTGGCACAGCATGGCCTGGCCCGGCCTGTCTTCTGCCGCTGAGACCGGATTGGCAGCCAGCCTAGACCTCCTCTCTGACTGGTGGGAAGCATTGGCAGCTGCATCCAGGCTTGTGACATCGGGTTCAACACAGTCGGTTGCACAAACAAAGGCTCAACTGCTGCGCCTCAACTGCTGCGCCTCAATTGCTGCAGCTACATTGCTGCGCCTAGTGCTGCACCTCGTGCTGCGCGGCGTCGCTGCCTCCGCGGCGTGCCACCGCGATGCTGCTTGCCAGCGGAGGGAAGCGGAACACTGCCAGCCCTGCCCCTGCATCCAGGGCTTCCACTGGGAAGCGGGCAAACTGGGGCAGGAAGGCGGCGCGGCCCAACGCACCCACCAAAGCGTCCAGCCAGCCACCGCTGCCGCCGTTGCCGCTGCTGCTGCCGCCAGGCTGGGCGCCTGAGCTGCTGCTTCCAGGGCTGCTGCTGCCGCTGCTGCTTCCAGGGCTGCTGCTGCCGCCGCCGCGGGGTGGCAGCTCTGGCCGTAGCGCATCCTCTCCTAGGTCCCACCAGAACTGGTCAAAGTGGATGAGAAGCGTGGCGTCATCCGGCGCCGACAGGGTGCCGCTGGCGCTCAGCCAGCCGCTGCCCAGCAGCGGATGGCGGTAGCACACCTGCGGTGCGGGGCGGGGCGGGCACAGCAGGTGGGCGGGGCGGTGAGCGGGCAGTGCTGCGTGTGGGAAGCTGTGGAAAGGGACGCAACAGTGAAGCATGGAAGCCTACATGAAAGGTGCGTGTAGACTGCGTGAGCAAGCCAAGCTCAAGTCGGTGGCAGCTCGCACAGCTTAAGCAGTTGCTACCAGGGTCATCACTACAGCATGATAGCCGGAGCGCCCTCAAATTTCACGTACGTTGGAGATGAGCTCCTGCCCTCGCAGCGTGTAGCGGATCGGCTGGAAGCGGGCGCCCAGGGCCGCCGACAGCCGGGCGATGTGGGGCGCATGGAAGACCTGCGGGCGGGGCAGGAATGCACACACGAGTGAGAGCATGGCAGCATGAGCAGCACATGCACGGGCAAGCATGGAACGCCCCTTGGCGCCACACACGTGTGTGAATAGTCGCAGTAACATGCTGTAGTCATGCTTCCATGCATGACGCAAGTGCGCATGAGGCAAGCAGCGCTGGTGCCAGCGTGGACGGTAGTGCAAGAGGTTCATGTGAAGGTGCTAGCATGGCAGGGCGCGCCCCCACACCGGAGGGAGGTGTGGCATGCACCTGCGAGCCTGCCCGGGCCAGCTCATGTGAGCAACCAGCAAGCCTCTTGTACCAGACACGCACCGCGCTCCTGCGGCTGGCTGCTGCTGCGGCTGGCTGCTGCTGGCTGCGGGAGGCCCCAGATCGATCTGAGTTAACAATGTGCATCTCTGACAACGGCGTGCCGATCAACAGTTGTTGTGAGCGTATGCAGGAGTGCCCACGGGGTGCGCATGCAGGGCGCCGGCGCCACGTCCGTGTGGCACAGGCTTGGGCCAGGACCTGCGCTGAAACGTGTCGGAGGCTCATTACGACAACCAATCGCATTTCACAGTCTCTATATATTACTGGTTGCAGGTTCCTGTGCACAGCAGGAATGGAAAAGCCTAATTGTGAAATGCCTGGGCATGCCCCGAGTCCGCCGTTCGCGCCCTTTGCTGCTCGAAACAGCGATATGACTCTCAAACATGATTTATGGAAGCAAGAGCCGAGCCCCAGGACGGCTGCGGCTGGCTGCCATTTTGGCGCATGGCCGGAGTTGACCGGCAGAAACCGTGTCCGTGGCTCTGTTTATTGCCAGGGATACTCATTTCGGGGCTTTCTGGGATCTCAGGCGGGTCGCGGGAAGCCGCCTGCGCTTCCGGTGAAGCGATAGCTGCTCGCGGGCAGCGTTTTGCGTGGGCCCAGATCGCTCCCCGCTGTGGCTCAAATGCTCTCTCAAAATGCATCAAAAATGATAGAAGCAAAAGACCGCTCGCTCCGGCGGTTTCCAAGAAAAGAGCACTTCGGCATTTCGACTTTTCATTCCTGCTGTGCACAGGAACCTGCAACCAGTAATACGCCCCAAGCCCCCCATATTAGCGATATGCCGTATTCCCGATACGCGTTCGATCTTCAAAAAGCAGCACTGAAGATCGCCGATACAGACGAAAAGCGGGCACTGCTTGCTGCTTTTCAGGAGTGCCAAGCCCCCGCCCCGCCCGCAGGCGCAGGCGAGGTCCGCTGCTTCCGCTGCCACCTGGTGCTGCATGGTCAACACGGCACGCTCAACACGGCACGCTTCGACTCCCTCACTGGACAGCCCATGTGCCGGCCGTGCTGCAAGAAAACGGCGGGCGAGGGTTCGCTGGGCCCACTGCCCACGGCCCAGTACAGCGCACTTGAGCAGAAGCGGGGGCACTACCAGCAGCTAAGAGACGAGCTGATGCTGAGCGGCCTCCGCCGCGGCGGGGCGCTGCGCAGGGCACCAGCGGCGGCAGCACCACCAGCGGCGGCGGCGGCACCAGCAGAGGCGGCGGAGGCGGAGGGGGAGCATCAGATGCCGGCGTTTGCCAGCGAGGAAGAGCTGCGGGTGGACTTCATCGACAAGGGGCGCCTCTGGGTGAGCTGTGTGTAGCATTTCCAGCTTTGGGAAGGCGCAAGCTGCAGGCTGTCGCGAGCTGACCGCTGCCCTTCTAAGCTGTCGCTACCTGCCTTCCAAGCTGTTGCTCCTCTAGCTCTGCCCCACTCGCCTCTGCTCCTCCCGCTCCCCGCTGCCCAGCTGGCCTGCGAGGAGGCGCGCTCGGATCTTGGCGAGTACGCGCCGGTGCTGGTTCGCCACGAGCTCGAGCGTGGCGGCTGCCTGCACGGCCAGCTGTTCAGCACGCTGGCGGGCTGCCGCAGCGACGCGCTGGCCGTGGTGGCGGGCGAGCCCCTGACGCCCCGTGACCTACTGTTTCTGGGCAAGGAGGATTCACCCGGCAGCGGTGCGTCCGCAAGCTGCTTGGGAGGCCATGCGGTGCTTACATTTATGCCTGTCCTCGCCTGCCCTCGCCACTGCGCTGCTGCCCTCGCCGGCCCATGCGTCAGTGCTCCCGTCGCGCCCAGCTGCCCTGCCGACCTCGCGGCGCCGCGCTGCCGCACCGCGCACACCCACCATCTTGCCAACCCTCCTGACGCCCTGCAGGCCGGCCCGAAGTCCCGCACTGCTGTGGGCGGGTGGAGTTCAAGCACAGGGGCATACAGTTCACCAGGGACCAGTGGGATGACGAGCCTGACACCACGCAGGTGTGTGGGGTGCAGTGTAGCGCGACGTTTTAGGATCTCAGCAGTAGCTCGCTGGCAGCCTGCTCTCAAGGGTGGACTCTAGGGGACTGCTGGTACAGAGTGTCACTGGTGTTCAGTACAGGGAGTGACCCGACAAGAGGTGTGAACGTATGCATTCTGCCACGCAGAGCTTGGGTGCCGCCGTGCGCTCCCTTATCCTGCACAGCGCTGCTCTTGCCTAAGTGGCGCGCTCTGCATCCTGGCCCTCACTCCGTCATTTGCATGTCGCGCCGCCCCCCCCCCCAAATCCACAGGTGCTGGCCTACCTGCGGGCGTCCGATGGCGGGCGCCGCAACCCGCACGCGCTGTTTGCTGCGTCGTACGGCGCGCTGCGCTCCGCACTGCAGGCCAAAGGCCTGGAGCTCACGCTTCGGGGGGGTCACTACTCCTTCTACCCGGTAGACCTCTTTCGCACGGTGACCGGCGGGCAGGGGCGCTTTGGCAGCACGGCTGCGGCCGTGGCGCACGTGCTGCCCGCCATGCTGCAGATGCTCAACGCTGCAGCCACGGTGCCAGCTATTCTGCAGGAGCGCAACCGCTGCCTAAATTCTAGTGGTTTGGCCATGTTCAGGCGTGAGATGGAGTGCCTGCTGTTACCTGTCGTGATGCACCCCACGCTGTCCCGCCTATGCGAGGTAGGTGTGGGTGTTGCTGCCGCAGGGGTGCATGCCCTGCCAGCGCAGCAGCCGCAGCCCGCTCACCCGCGCCTGCTCATGCCACCCCTGTCTAGGCCTTGCTGCCTCGATCCACAACAATGCCGCCCGCTTGCCCGCCCGCCTGCCACCCACCTCCGAGGTCAGGCTGACCCCCGCTGCCCACCCCCGCCCCACCCCCCACCCACCCTCGTGTCAGGTGAGTGAGCGCTTGGACTTCTCTGGCGTGGACCTGCGCATGTGGAGCTCGGATGGCAAGCAGTTCACAGACATCCAGGTGGGTGCAGAGGAACGTGCGGGGCACTTGGGAGATCTCAGCAGGAGCTCACTGGCAGCCTGCTCTCCGCCCGTGGGTGCTGTTGCGCATGCTCTGTCACGCCCCAAGCAGTGCTGCCCTCCACCCACGCCGTTCACCCACACGTGCCTTTCCACCCCTCCAAACGTCCGCAGGCGCGCTTTCGGGAGTCGGGAGGGTCGGATCAGGGCTGGCGTGTGAGCGACGTGCACCTTGAGCGCAACAACCTGCTGCTGTTGTCTGCACCTGGCGCACACGTGCTGCTGCCAACGGAGCTGCTGGACGCACTGACGCCACTGGGTGCGTGTGCGTGGGTGCTGGCACGGGCGGATTGCAGCTGAAGGCGGATTGCGCTGTGGCGGCGGTGAGCAGCTGGCATGTGGCGGTTTGGATGGGCTGCCTGCGGCCCCAGGGCCCGCCGGGTCGAGAGGGAGGCATCAATTTGTTCGCTCCCTCTGCTCGCGCAGGCGGGACCTCTGGTTTTATCAGCAAGGGGGCCCAGACATCACGCGCCTATGACGTCAACTGGCTGCAGGTGGGGGGTGGGGGTCATTTGAATGGTGTTGTGATCAACTGGGGAGCGGTGCTGCTGGCGACCACATGTTAGGGGGCAGTAACAAATGTGCCGCTGCCGCCTGCTGCCCCCTCCCCCTACTGCAGGTGTGCGAGGCGGCTGGCCTTGTGTTTGCCGACCCCGCCGACGCCATGCGTGCGATGCACAAGTGGACCGAGGTGGGCGGCGACTGGAAGAAGTTCGCCGAGCAGGCACGTGGGTGGAAGATCTGGGCGTGCACTGACGACAGGCGCCGGCCGCATGAGTGGAGCGTGTGGGGCACTGGAATCTCAACAGTAGCAATGGCTGTGGTCTCTGGGGCACTGCTAAGACTGAGTGTCAGTGGTGTGAGGGCTTACAGGAGGGTGAGACAAACGGAGGTGTTAAGTGGGATGAACACTTGGCCAGAGTTAGTGTGATTCCGGCCGGAGCAGGTGGGTGGGGAGAGCTAGAGGAAGGTAGAGAGGGCGGGCGGGCAATGGGGTGAACATAAGATTGAACGTCCAGCTGGGGTGGCAGTCGGGAAGGCAGTGCACATCATTATACCGCTTACTCGGCTTCATTCACCCCGGCCGCTATACCCTGCACACGCCGCCCCCACTCCCCTGCAGTGCGGCATGCGCCAGCTGCCCCTGTGGAGCCTGCTGATGCCCTTGGCAGCGCAGACCCAGCTGCACACGGCCTTCGCCCTGGACAATCTGCTGCGGCTGTGCGGGCACCCTGCCGCCGCCCTCAGCGAGCCCCTCACTGAGCTCCTGCGCTCGCTGCGCCTGCCCAGCGAGCATGCGGTGCGCGGCACTGTGCTGGCACAGGCGCAGATGCGGGGGCAGATGCCCTTCCTGAAGGAGCAGCTGCAGCAGCGGGGCTACGGGCCAGCAGACGAGGCACCGCTTGACGTGATGGTGCCTGCAGCGCAGGCGGCGCTGCAGCTGCAGGACGCAGAGGCGGCCTTTTGGGTGGGGCACCTGACGACCTTGCAGTCAGCGCAGCGGCAGCAGGCAGAGGAGGCAGAGGAGGAAGAGGAGGCAACCGGCAGCGAGCCAGCAGCGCGGCAGCAGGCAGAGGAGGCAGAGGAGGCAACCGGCAGCGAGCCAGCAGCGCGGCAGCAGGCAGAGGAGGCAGAGGAGGAGGCCGCCACGCCGCCGCCGGCGCCAGCCAAGCGGCGCCGGCGGCAGGAGGACGAGGAGTCAGACTGGCAGCCACCAGCAGAGAAGGTCACCCCGCCGCAGGAGGCAGAGCGGCGGAGCATCCGCCGCCGGCAGCGGCAGCTGCGCGACGATGGCTGAGCCATCAATCATTGCAGCGGGACGCCTGCTGCCACCTCTCACCACCACATGCGCTGGGCTCTGGCATGCAGGCTGACTGCCGCGGGGCTCGTCAGCGCAGCGGCAATGCGGGGGCGTATCCCCGGACTTTGCAGGCACCGCAGCTGCGGCATGCTTGCAAGTATCTACCTGTTTTTGCAAGTCCCTGTCATGATACATGCCCCATTCGCATGCTCCTCCCAGGGCCAGGCAGGGGATGCATGCAGCTGCCCACGGCCTGGCAGCGCTGTGCAGCTGGGGCGGGCAGAGGTGAGGGCGGGCGACGAGGAGGTTAACCAACGTTGTGACGCTGCTGGCGTATGTGAAGCATTTGGGAGCCCAGCATGCAGTCATGCGTGGTGCCGCTGTGGCTGCTCTGGGCGGCGCTGGGCGGCCTGGCGGTGTGGACGCAGCGGCGGCGGCAGGCCGGCACACCCCGCTTGCTGGCCTCGGCACCTGTTGTGCTGGCCAACCTTCTGGCCCCGCTGCTGTTTGACGGCAAAAACCCGCTTTGCACGCGGTCCTGCGGCTGGCTGCTGGCGCTCGAATGGACGGCTCGAGCGACCCGTCGCCTGGAGAGCCGGCGCAGGCCTCCAAGCGGCCGGGCTGGCACAGCTTGCAGCTGGGCAGTTCGCGGCGTCCGCTGCATCTCTAGCAGTACCGTAGGTGTAGCAATTTGTCAAGCACGTGGTGCTCAAAGCAACAGTCCGGCCAATGCGGCATGCCGCCAACGCCGCTGCGCCCGCTGGTTTTGTGTGCAATTGCGCCTGCAGCTTGGGTGCTTCTCAAGGCCGGGACGCCTTTAATTGTTCCCATGATAGTGCATCTGATGAGCTGGTCACAGAGTATCGCGGGCTTCAGTCGAGCTGAAGGTACACAGGATGGGTGTCAAACCGCTCATGGTGTGGCGAGCCGCGGGCGGGTGTGGTCACTGAAGGGCCTTGCATGGGCGGGAGTCGGGTCGAGTGGGGTGAATGCTTCAGGCTGACCAGCGCCGGGAGCATGCAACGAGGCAAACAGAGGGCAGGGCCAGAGGAGATGTAACAACAGCTGGGGCGGGTGCAGGAGGAGCAGCAGTCCTGGGCGGACGGGCGGGCACTGCCTGGCAGGCTGGCAGGCTGAACGACAGTTCAAGCTGACAAGCAGCCCCCGCACTAAACATTATACACTGCACACAAAACAGCTGAGCTGGCCAAAGCGCCACTTGCAGCACGTCCACTCTGCCAGCTGGCTGGCACGCACACAAACTGAGCACTCAATGTACGCCCCCGTCGCCTTCGCTGAGAGTGGCATGTTTGCAACTGCGTGCATGTTGCTGCACCTCATGCTTGTGTTTGCTACATAGCAGGAGCCGCCGGCAAGCCAACATGTGCGTATCTTGGCAGCGGAGGGCTCTCTGATGCCGCGCGTGAATGGGCGGCGCACAGTCGGGTGGGGAAATTGAAGAAAGCATCAACAGTAGGGCTTGTGAAGGCATCCTCAACAAGAGAAGGAAGTTCCTTTGGAAGTCCACTCCCTTCAACTTGAATAGGGAAGTAAAAGACGGCAAGAGGGGCGTTGTACAACCAAAGAGTGGGGGCACCAGGAAAGGGAGGGCGCCAGGCTGGGCAGGGGGCAGGCTGGGCGGGAGGAAACACAGAGGCGCGACATGCAGCACAGGACTGGGAGTTGCGGGTCGCGGCAGGCAGAGGCGGCTGGCTGGCTGGCTGGTGCAGGAATGCCCCGGGCGCAGCTGCAACACGGAGGAATACAAGGGAAGGGGTGGCCTCACCCTCTCCAGAGGAGCGAGGGGAGCCGTCACGCCTCCACGGCAAGAGGGACGTCTTATTTGTGGCCCCCAGGGGGGGTTAAGAGGAAAAATCGTTATCTACAGGCGAAGCGTGGGGCCGGAAATGCCGACGTCTACAAGAGGAGCTTGCAGCCGCATGTGCTGCTGGCATCTACAGGAGGAGCTTGGAGTCGAAGGTGCTGAGGACGATGCTGAAGGCCTGCAGCGCCGTGAGCACTGCGGGCAGGGGGCAGGAGGCAGGGGGGCAGGGCGCGGGTGGTGAGTGCCAAGCGCAGCTGGGGGCCCGTGCACAGGGAGGCAAAGGGCACAGCGCACGAGGCACGACGCGCGGTGCGGCACTCCACCAGGACCAAGGCCGTCCCGAGCTGCCTGCCCTTCAATTGTCTCTGTTCCATAATCCGCCCACCAAGGCGTGGGATAGCAGTCCAGGAAAGAGGCCGCCCCACCCCACCCACTCCAGCCCTGCCCCTCTCGTCTCCCTGCCCCTTGGCTGCGTACCCGTGGGGTTGAAGTCCAGGATGAAGGCGTCCTGCTCCGCCTTGCCAAACTGCATCACGACACGCTCCGCAGGGTCGTCCGCCCGCACCAGCTGCAAGGGGGGCAGAGGGGTCAGAGAGCAGGGCAGGGAGGGGGCAGGGGCGGTTGTCAGCGCTGCTCACTGCTGACCTCCCAGCAGTGCAGCGTGTGCCCACCCAGGGACCCACTGCCGCCTCCCTGCCGCCCCCACACCTGCTGGCCCCCACCCCACCCGCTTGCCTGGAAGTTCTTTACGCTGGCCAGCTTGACGCGCCCCCGGAAGTTGAGGCACCAGCAGCGCAGGCCCTCGTTCCAGTGGGGGGCCTTGTTCTGCAGCACAGCAGACTGCAGAGGCTCGCCGCCCAAGGGGACCGTCTTGTGCTGCTGCAGCAGCCCTGCCAGCTGGCGCCGCTGGCACACCCGGCGCACGAGGCGGCCCAGCCTGCCAGACCCGGCGCCGCCTGCGGTACCAGTGCTGCCCCCAGCAGCTGCTGCGGCAGCTGCAGCAGACGGCCCGCTGCCGAGGGACGCTGAGCGCGGCAGGGGGCTGCCCTCGGGCGTGCCCGCCACTGCTGCTGCCGCCGCTGCCGCTGAAAACGCCACGCTGCTGCCTCCTGCCGACGTCAGGCGGCGCACGCTGCCGCCGCTGCCCGGGGTTCCGCTGGGTGGGGACAGCAGCAGCGCGGACGGGGAGGGTCCGGCCTCGGAAGGCCGGCGGGACAGTTGCGGCAGGACCTGGTCATAAAACAGCAGGCTGGGGTGCGGCAGCACCACGCGCATCCTGCACGTGTGAAGCGAGGGCGGCATGCCAGGTGGCGTGAGGCCAGGGCGCAGAACAGCAGGCGGCGGAGGCATGTGGTGGCTCAGGGCCACCGCGCATGAACGTCTACTGTGCGCCGCCACGAGCACCAGCTTGCCGGCAGTAAGGGCGCACGCAGCAGTGCAAGGGCCGTCCCTGCCGCCCACCACGCACCTGCGCGGCTGCATGAAGCCTTTCACTCGTGCCTGGTACTGCAGCTCGGCAAAGCAGTCCACGCCCAGCCCGCCGTGCGCCTCGCACGCCTGCCCCCCGCCGCCACCGCCGCCGCTCACTCGCTCCACTGTCTGCAGCCGCTGCTGCTGCAGGTGCTGCGCCGCGGCTGCTGCCTCGGCCGCCGCTTCCACGCTCCAAGAGGTGAGGCGGGAGATGTTGCGGAAGTGCGGGGGGCGGGCGCCAGCTGGCGCCTCGCTGGCGCTCGTGCTGCTGGCGGCGGGCTCAAGCTGCAGGTCGTCTGCAATGGTCAGCTTGTACTGCAGGCCAGGTGGGGGGAAAGGGTAACGATGGAATCAGAACTCGTCAGCTAGCACAAAGCCAGAGGAGGGCAACTTTTGTAGCGGCCAGCTTGAAACGCAGACGTTGCAAAAAGAGCGGAGGACAGGGGAGGGGCAAGGTCCGGCACCTCTACGGCGGAAGGCTGAGGCTGAGGCTGGGCTCTGTGCTGGGCTCCCATAATCCAAGCATAAGCGTGCAGCAGCCAGCAGGCAGCACTGGGGCGCGCAAACCTAGGCAAGGGAGCCGAGCAAGCACAGCGCAGCAGCTGCCAGCACAGCGCAGCACCTGCCAATGTTGCAGCACCGCGCAGCACACCACCGCACACAGAGCACCGACTTGCCTGCGTGGCGAACAAGTTGCAGCGCAGCCGTGCGCAGGGTGGCCCCGCACAGCGGCTGTTCATGTACAGGTTGACAGTGTCCCGCCCGCCCTGCAGCACGGTGGGTGGGTAGGGGAGGAGTGCCAGCCGGGGTGAGGCAGAGCAGCAGAGGCGGGAGCGCCAGGCCGGCCCCAACGATGCAGGCGCGTGCCTTGGCACCGCCTGTGCCGGCGGCAGCTGGAGCAGGGGCTGTGGACAGCACAGCAGGCGCCTCTGCATAGGTCCGGCAAACACCTGGCCCCAGGGCAGCACCCTGCCGCCCCCCGTTCCAACTCGTGTGCTTGGCTGCCACTTGGGAAGCGGCAGCCCTGCGCACACTCTGGTCTGCCCCCTTCCCGCCAGTCCCAATCCCAGGCACCTCGCTCCCCAGCCCCAAACACCAGCCCCACACAGCTGAGCTCACGTGCTTGGCAGCCATGAGGAAGCGGGAGCGCTGCGGCTGCGAGGCGTCCTTCCCAATGTGGAACGTGAAGCGCTTGCCCCCGGGCCCCTCCCGCTCCCGCCGCACAAAGCACTTGAGCAGGCCGGAGCGCGAGCCGGTGACGTTGCGGGGGCTCTGCGGGGGCGGGTGGGGCGGCGGCAAGGGGGCGGTGAAGCTTGGGCTCGCGTCACAATCCCAAGCCCTGAACCGTCAAAAGCGGTAGCAGCACGTGGATGGCCTGCGTGTTCTCCAATCGACAGTACCGTGTTCCGCAAGGCTCCCGGCCGCACCCGCTCGTGCCCCCCTGAGCTGCACCCTACCGACTGCAATGCGGTCCGGGGCTGGGCAGGGCCAGGGGCTGGGCAGTCGCGGCATGGCAATCAGGCCATGGCAGCGGGCTGGGTTGGGCTGTTGGGGTGTGTGGTCTGATGCAGCACCCACCAGACAGAAGAGCTGCGTGGGGTGGCAAATGAGGTGGGCCACCTCCCAGGGGCGGGAAAAAAACATGGCTTGGCCCAGCCGCCGCCACTGGCGGTTCACGCCGCAGCTGAGGGCAGGGAGGGGGTGGCGGGCAAGCGGGTGGGCGCCCCGGCGAGAGTTGGTTGAGCAGGGGCATGAGCAAGCGTGCCAATGAGTGGGGGGACAGTCGGCGGTGAGTAAGGTGCGGGGGCGCATGGGAGGGCAGGGCTTGGTGGCAGCCGTGCACCACCGGCAGCAGGGCGGGAAGCTGCCATGGTGCTGCGCGCCCCAAGGGCATCCACGCCCGCCTGAAGCGACCCAACCCGCCCCCGACACATCATTTCTACGCAGCCGGCTGCTCACATGGCAAAGTGGTGCTTGCGGTTGGCTCCCCGCAGGTGCCCAAAAATCTTCTCGAGAAGGTGCTCCGGCAGCGAGCCAAAGCTGGCGCAGTCGGCCAACAGGGTGCTGGCGCCGTCGTCGGAGGCGTCGTCAACCTCCTCCTCGTCCTCGCACCGTGGGTCTGGTGCCCCCCGCTGCTCCTCCGCGACGGCTTGGTTGCGCAGGATGACGTGGCGCAGCCAGGCAGCCGGGCCGCGTCGAGCGACGCCGCCGCCGCCGCTGGAGCCGGCACCGCTGTTGGCAGGCACCCCCGCGGCGCCGCTGCTGCCGGGGCCGGGCGCGGCCGCCGCCGCGGCCTCCTGGCGCCGAGACACCTCCATGAGCGGGACGACGAGGCAGAGGGGCCCGAGCAAAACTCAGAAGGTGGCTCCCTATGCCCTTGGCGCGCCCTGCTTAGGTGCGTGTAAAAGGTCCTGCAGCAGCTGCTGGATGCTGCTGACGCCTGCCAACCCTGCTTGAAAGCAGAGACGTGCTGGGAGCTGAGCCCTGTGAGGACGCGCTCGAAAGGTTGCCGCGTGCGTGCCGGTTGAGAGAGTCAATCAGTGGCGGAATTAATGCCAGAGATCTCCCAACCGATGCTAGCCCGGGGGGGGCGTGGAAGGGGCCAAATTCCGGCAGGCAGCCAGCTGGCGTGACGAAGGACCGTGAAAGATGAGCATTTGCTCAAGCAGCAGCATTCTGAAGACAGGTGCACATTGACGGCATTGCACGGGCGGCCCTGCAAGCTTCCCCTCACACCTGACACTCTCGCAACGCTGTCTGCAGGCGAGCGGGGAGCAGTCTGCCTGTTTCGACCTCTTGCTACTTCCGCAGCTCATGTCGATGCCTGCCCCCGTTGCCTAGGGCGGAGGTGCCCAGTTCAAGGGGCCCGTGTCTTGCTGCGGGTGGCTTGCTCCGCCTGGCCTGGCCTGGCCTGCACTCGAGCCGCTCACCCTGCAGGATGTCACAGCAGGACGAGCGCACCGTCTTGTCAGCTCCCCGCTCCCGCCGTGCCGCTGTCACACCGCCTGCCCGCTCGGTGGCCCGACCTGCAGTTGTCCGCCTGCCTGCTGGGCATTCGGCTTGTGCCTGTTTTGGATGGAAGGCTTCAAGCACCGCTAACGTAGCCCCATACGCAGCCGCACCTGCGATGGAGCGGCGTCGCACCGGCAGCCTCGGGCTGCCGCCGGCTGAGGCGGCGACGCTGGCCGCCAGCGAGGCGCTCCACCTGTGCGCTGCCCTGCGTGCAGCGGCCGCCGACACGCCCACCTGCCGGCGAGACTGCAGGCAAGCCAGCATGGGGATGCAGGCTGGCTTTTCTGTGCGCTGGGGCGCCCTGGGCAGCAGGCGCCAGGCTGTACACTGCAATGTGGGGAAGAGCTGCCTTGGCCAGGTGGCGCCCCCCCCAACCAACCCTGGCCCTGTTGCCCAACCGCTCGCCATTCGCAGGACGCTGTCCCGTTTTGCGGGCAAGGTCATGCTGATTTTGGAGGCGCTACAGCCGGCAATGGCACAAGCTGTGGCGGGTGCCGCTGCCAGCCGCGTTGAGGCCAGCCTGGCGCCCGCCAGCTCAGCAGGGTTTGCAGCAGCGTGGTCTGCAGCCGTGGTTGAGAGCCGGCACCAGTCGCACATGCAGCAGCAGCAGCAGCAGCTGGCGAGCAGCCAGGGGGGCGGCCAGCAGGGCCCCCACCAGCACGCTTGCCACGCGTGCGACCAGGCAGCTGGCGGTGTGCTCTCCGGTGCCGCCTTGGTAGCGGCCTGGGCGGAGGCGGCGGGCGATGTGCGCGAAGCGCTGTCGGCTGCTGCTGAGCTGGTGGCGCTGTGCCGTGCCATGGGCAGGCTTCAGGTGGGCTGGCTGGTGGGGGGGTGGGAGGCTGCCAGCTGCTGCCGCTGCCGCCCGATTGGCTGTGGCTGCAGGTCTTGCTCCCACACCCCTGCTAGTGCTGCGCCCGCCGCTCGCCTGGCTAGCCGTGGCTGCGTGGTGTTCATGGTGCGCCCTGCTGGGCCGTTACAAGTCAGTTACACGCCCCTTCCCTGCAGGCGGTGATGGAGGCGGAGGACATGTGAACAAGGGGGCAGGTCAACAGCAGTTGCCCTGCCTCTGAATTCAATACATGTGCGTCCCTTGCCCCCTGCAGGCGGTGATGGAGGCGGAGGAGATGCGGGACAGGTTCTCGGCAGCTGCCCGGGACCTGGGGCTGGCCCTGTCGGGACTGCAGGCGCTGCAGGCGGTGGCCCCCGCTGACGTGGCGGAGGACGTGGCGGCGGTGCAGCGCCAGCTGGCGGCGGTGCGCTTCAGCAGCGCGGCGGCGCAGGAGCAGCTGGCGGCGCGGCTGCTGCAGGTGGGGGTGTGCGCTGGGGGACGGCATGGTGCCACACTGGGTGACCTCTGCCGCTGCCTGCCTCCGCCACAGCCTGCATGGCACTGCAACAGCCAGCCGGCATCGCATGCGCTGCTCAGTCATCCGCCCCCGCCTGTGTCCTTGACTCCACGCTTTTGGTCTGTCATCTCCTTCTTCTTCATGTGCCTGCCCCTGCCTGGCCTCGCTCGCTCCGCGTGTGATGCAGGCGGTTGTGCTCCACCACCTGCGGCAGTGCGAGGGCATCGAGGGGGTGGCCCCTCTGGTGCAAGAGGGGCTGTGCCTGGCAGGGTTGGATGGTGGCAGCGGCGCGTGGCTCGACTTTGAGGTGGCGCGGCTGCGGGATGCGGCGGCGCGGGCGGCCTCCCAGGGAGACCCCATCACAGAGTTCTTTTACAAGCAGGCGAGCGGGCAGCGCAGGGGTGTGCAGGGCCGTGGCCGGTGCTGTGCTGTTATGTGGGTTGGAATGAAACCAGGCTTGGCGCGGTGAGCTGGTAGTTTGCAAGCAGGCGAGGGGCAGTGGTGCTTCCGATCCAAAGGATCACCGGGTGGGCCGGAATGCATGGATGGCGGGCGGGTGCCTTCTGCATTGCAAGTAGTATACATTGGAGGGCTGACTCTGGCAAGGCAGCCGCCCCTCCTGCAGGTGCTCATGTGCCTGCTGGCCCACCAGTGCGGCGCCTGGAGCGCACCCCAGCAGCAGCAGCAGCAGCAGCAGCAGCAGCAGGCGTGTGCGCCGCCTGCGCTGCAGCATGAGGCGTCCAATGGCAGCAGCGCCGCCGGCGTCGGCACGCCGCCCGTGGCAGCCAGCACGCCGCAAAAGTGTACCAGCGACGGCAGCAGCCTGACGGTGGGTGATGAGCTGGCGCCAGATGGGCCTGCAGCAGCAGCAGCAGCAGCAGCAGCATCTGCTGCCGGATCCCCTGCCTCGGAGCGGCAGCATCCAGGCAAGCTGGCGGCTCGCCTGCAGCAGCTGATGTGCACTTGGGAGGGCGGGCGCAGCGGAGGCAGCAGCGCGCAGCCGTCGCCCGGCGCCGGCGCAGCGGCAGCTGGAGGGACGGCAGCGTCAAACGGTGGTGCAAGCCCCAGGCCTGGGGAGCTGCTGCTGCCCGCATGCTCTGCTGGCATGCCAGAGAGCCCCCTCACAGGTGGGTCCCCTGCGCTTGCTGGTGATGTGCAAGCATGCCTTCCAAGCCGCCCAAGCTGTCTGCTGTCTCTCCCCGGTGCCACCAGCGTTGGCCTGCCAGCCTTCTGCGGCCGACATGGCGCAGGGGCAGCCTGAGGCATTCAAACGGCCTGCCGCTGCTGATGAGCTGACCCGCCCCCTGCTCCCGCCAGCGCCTGCCACCTGCCCACTTCACCCACCGCCCCGCGTGCCCCCGCCGCCCCTGGGTGCAGACGACACGCTGTCCTCCCTGCTGGGCGCTTTCCAGGCAGAAGGGGAGGATGCGCTGCGGGGGCTGGACCCCGCTGAGGCCAGCACTGTTGTGAGCTGGGCTGGCGGGTCGGGTGGCCCCTTTGTGAGGCCCGCTGGCGGGTCGGGTGGCCCCTTTGTGAGGCCCGCTGGCCGCTCGGTTGTTTTGTCAACAAGGAGAGATGACGCCAGCATGCCGGCCGCTTGGGAGCTGGCCCGTTGTCACACATTTGTCCTGCGCCCTGTGCCTCCCCACTGCTATTCAAAATGAAAGCCCTGCCACTCCCCCCCAAGAGCCGGCCCAGGGTTGAACTTGCTAGTCTCAAACCGACGCCCTGTGCCGCCCCTCTGCTGCTCAGGTGGCGGCCGTGCAGGCTGCCTTCAGCGCTGGCCCAGTGTAGCCTCCTCTTGTTCTTTTACTATGCACCCTGTGCCTTCCCCTGTGCCGCCCCTCTTTCCTTCAGGTGGCGGCCCTTCAGGCCCCCTCCGAGCTGGCCCAGTTTGCGGCGGCGGTGCTCATTGAGCGGCGGCTGGAGGGGGGCAGCGAGGCACACCGCACCGAGCTGGTCGGGTGAGGCAGAAGCAGGGGTGATGTGGTGGGTTGGCTGAGGCGTAGCATGCCCTGTGTGCCCAGCATTGGGTCGACAGCCCCGCCGGGGACGGAGGGAGCGAGCCGATAGGGGTGTGTATCGACAGGGAGTGCGAGATCTGCCAGCCGAGGGCTGGGAGCAACAGCAAGCTGAAGGTGGAAGCAAGTGATGCAGCTGCCGCTGCGCCCAGCATGCCCACGTTGCTTCTGCCTGCCCCGCCGCTGCCCCTGCAGCCTGGGCGTCGTCCCCAAGCTGCTGCGTGTGCTGCAGACCAGCCGGCAGCCACTGCTGCGCGCCACGATTGCCATGGCGTTCCGCCACCTGGCACGCGACGGGGTGATGCGGCAGCAGCTGGCCGCGGCGGGCGCCATCCCCGCGCTGTCGCTGCTGCTGCAGAGCCCCAGCAGCAGCGCGCGCCAGGCGGCGGCGCGTGCCGTCTCAAACCTGGTTGTCAACTGCGGTGAGCGAGCGGGTTGGGGGTGGGAGGCGTCCGCATGTGTGCTGTGCTTATCCAGCTCCTTTTGGTCCGTGAGGCGGCCAAGCACATGTGCAATTGTTGAAGGACTGCTTGCTGCCTTGTCACCTCCTGCTGCAATAGCAAAAGTTCGATGTTGCCATGCCATAACACCTCGAGGTGCAGGTCCACTCATCGCCCCTTTATCCTGTGCCTATCCTTCCTGCTTGCCCCTCCTCTATACAGAAGCTAACAAGATCGAGGCGGCCAAGTTTGGGACGGTCCACTCGCTGGCACGGATGCTGGAGCAGCCCGAGGCGCCGGCGCTGCAAGAGGCGGCGGCGGCGGCGCTGGGCAACCTGGCAGCCAACAGCAGCGAGGCGCAGGCACTGATCGCGAGCGCGGGTGAGCACTCGGGTTGGTGCGTGTGCTGCGGGTGCTGTATGGTTGCGTGCACAAGTGCTGTGGCAGCCTCCAACAGTGGGCATTGTATACAGCTGGGCGGCCAGCAGCAGCGGAGTGCAGGCGCAGGCGGCTCACTGTGGAAGTGGTGCGGCAGCCCTGTCACGATGCGGCAGGTCAGCACATCGGAGTGCAGGCGCGCCTAGCTGTCCATTGCATGCGTGGCTTCCTGCCTGCCTGCCTGCCTCTGGTGCGTGCCCACACCCCCATCCTCTGCCCCATCTCGTCTGAGCACCACATCCGTGCCCCCACGCTGCCCCTTCTCCCTCCTCCTCTGCCAGGCGCCATCCCTCTGCTGGTCGACGTGCTGCGCACCGGCACGCCCGCCGCCAAGCAGCACGCAACGCGCGCCATCCGCAACCTGGGTGAGGTGTTGCGCCCCGCTGGCCACGCTTTGATGCTTGCCTGTGCTTTGCTCTGCGCTGCTGCTGCGGCTGCTGCGGCTGCTGCATCCACAGCACACCTCCCAGTGCAGCCCGCTGACCGGCGTGCCTGTTGGCCTCCCTGGGTCGCTCCTCCACCCTCTCTCTGACGCACCGCTGCACACAACCTATCACCGCCTTTGCTGGCACGTGGCCTCCTGCTGCTAGCATCCCTCTCTCCCTCTCTTCCTCTCGTTTCTCCTCACCTCCTGAGCAATGGCTGACCCTCTTGCAGCCGGGCGCGACACCTCCAACAAGCTGCGCACAGCGGAGGCGGGAGGCATCCCCCTGCTGGTGGCGCTCATGGCGGGATGCGGCAGCGGCGCCAGCAGCGGCAGCGACGCCAGCCGGCAGGCCGCAGCCAGCGCGCTCAGGTGGGGCTGCGCATGCACATTCCTGCCTGGTTACCTCAATGTGCTGGCCTGGCCCGCTGCTCGTACTCTCTGATGTGTGCTGGCGCTGATGTGCTGGCTCTAGCCCATTTGAGAGCTGCCACAACACAGCTGCCACACGCCCTCCCATGGCTGCCCCGTGCCTCCCTCTCCTGACCCCATCCCTGCCCAACCCGACCGCCTCTGCCCCTTTGCAGCAACATTGCGTGCAACTGCGAGAAGACGCAAGAGCAGATCGTGGCCGAGGGGGCGCTGCCTGTGCTGGCCGACATGCTGCGCCCCTCCGCCGGCTGCAGCGCCGCCTGCCGGGAGGCTGCCGCCTGGCTGCTCAGCAACCTGGCGTGCTCGGCAGACGTGCGATCCCAGCTAGGGTGAGCCGGTGGGAGGGATGCCACCCCACTTGTGAGCTGGGGGTGCGGGCACGCCAGGGCCAGGGATGCAAGCAAGCGGTGCCTGTGCCCCCGCATGGCATGGCATGGCTTGCTGTCCTGGCGCCTGCCGTGCGCTGCTGCCTGCCGCCGCCCGGCTCTTGCTTGCCGCTGGGAAGCATGCAGGGAGCACCCCACCGTCCACCACCACCAGGCCCGGCTCTATACAATCCAAGTGATCGGAATGCCCCACCTGCTGCCTGTTTGACTGCCACTGCTGCCAGCGCCAGCTGTGCCTAAGCTTCAGCCGCTGCCCTGCCTGCCTTGCCTGCTTTGCCTCCTCGCTCGCTTGCCTGAGCCAGCACCTGTGCCTGCCCACTTCTGGATGCCTGCAGCAAGCAGCCCAGCCTGCTGAGCAGCGTGATTGGCGGGCTCATGGACTTGCTGCGCACAGGCAGCGACAGCTGCGGCGCCGCGGCGGCCCGCGCAGTCAAGAACCTGTCTGCCGGGCAGTCCAACAACAACAAGGTGGGTGGGGGGGGTGGGGGGGGTCAAGGGCTTTGTGGGGAAGCGCGATGGCACAGCGCAAGCAGCGCGGCCAGCGCAGGGGCCTAATGTGGCGCCTTGTGTGCCGCAACTTGGGCCAACCAACACGCATGCTGGGCTGCTTCCACTCGTGGGGGCAGCCTGCAGGTGCACTTGGTCTTGCCAATGACATCAAATAAAGCTCGTGCCGGCCTCCTCAACCCCTCCCGCGTGTTTGTGCGGCCCCGCCCCTCCCCCTCTCGCCTGCAGGCCCAGATTGCGGAGGCGGGCGCCATCCCGCTGCTGGTGGCGCTGCTGCGCTCGCCCAAGGAGGCGCCACGCAAGGCGGCCGCCTCGGGTGTGTGGGCGGGCCGGGGCGCTGCCTCTTTGGGAGGGCCACCCCATGTGGCTGCACTTGTGGCGCATGGCGTGCCTCATTTCCGCCACTGGCTGGCTGGCTGCCCAGGCAGGCGCCTCTGAAGGCAGCCTCTGCCCCCTGGCGCCCACGCCCTTCACCTGAATCCCTTCCAACCCACCCCCACCCCTTCCCCCTTCCCCGCAGCCCTGTGGAACCTGGCGTACCGCAACAACCCCAACCGCAAGGCCATTGTGCACGCGGGGGCCATACCCCTGCTGGTGCACCTGCTCAAGGTGCGTGTAGGGGGGCACGTTGAAGGGTAGTTGTATTACAACTGTGAACTTTGTTGCAGGTACCAGAGGCGGTGCTGCTGGAACTGCTCAAGGTGGGCTGTGGGGCGTGCTTGATAGTCGTGGCGGTGCACTGTGCACATGAACACAGAGAGACTCTGCCTGCGGAGGGCCCGCATGTGGCAACAGGTGATGCCTCGGCCGCACCCACCCGCTAAGCCGCTCACCGCTCACCGCCCTCACTACCCCCATCCGGATGCGCCTGCTCTCACCGCCCCTCTCTGCCCGGTCACTGGTGCTGCTGCCTGCACTGACTGCCCCCACTGCCCCATCTGCCCCATGCTGCCACCCTGCCCGCCCTGCAGCCCGGCTGCGGCGAGGGGTGCCGCCAGGAGGCCGCCCGTGCCCTCTCCAACCTCTCCTGCAACAACGACGTCAACCAGGGGGGCCAGATGGTGGCGGCGGGGGCGGTGCCCCTGCTCGTCGACATGATGCGGGTGGGTGGGTGGGCCAGTAGCGTGCATGTTTAGCACCTGTGTGTTCCTCCTTCGAATACCAGCAGTACTGTGGTCGGTACATGCGGGCGTGGCGGGCATTTTGTGCGTGGTTTGCTTGTGCATCCGTGGGTGGCTGTGAAGCGAGCCGAATCTTGCTGTGGGGATGCTATGCTGCTTCAGGGCCTGGTCAAGGGGCCCTGCCCAAGCTGAGCTGGCCCTGATGTCCGGTCCCACCAGCGCCCCAGCATCTCTTGGTCACCGCCCATGCGTCCGATCATGCAACATGCCTCACACATGTGCCACGCCTCGTGCACCCCGCCGCTTGCAGACCGCCAACCCCGCGGGCAAGGAGGCGGCGGTGGGCGCCATCAGCAACCTTGCCTGCATCCGCACACACCAGCAAGACATTCTGGAGGTGCGCTGCTCACACTTGGTTGTGACAAGTGTGAGGCAACAACAGAAAGGAGGCAGTAAAGACCGCTGCCACTTGGTATCCTACAGTTAATGGACATTGTGCCGGCCTGCCTTCCCGCCTGGCCTCTGCCCATTGCCGCCCAGCCCTGCCGGGGAGGCATGTCGTTGCTGCCCCGCTGCACCGCTTGTGTGCTCCGGACGCCCCATGCATGGCAGGAAAGCTTGGGACCGTCGCTACATTGCACCACCTCCGCGCCACTCGTCCCTGCCGTTTGCCTGCCCTTGCTGCCGCTGCAGGCCGGCGCGGCGCCGCTGCTGCTGGAGCTGATGCAGGCGGGGGCGAGCAACGGGTGCCAGGAGGCGGCGGCGCGCGGGTTTGGCAACCTGGTGAGCCGGGGCCCCTGGATTTTCTGTGCGCATTCAGACACTAGCACATGCACTCCTGAGCCGGCACCCCTGTGCCGCCTGGGGTTGCTGCCGCCAGGCCCTGCAGCCTCCTCCGGCTGGGCTGCGGCGCGCCTGCACACCCCACCACCCCGCCAGGCAGCCGCGCTGAAGCTTGCCAGCTTTTTCACATTCTCTGCTTGCGCCCTCCTCCCTTGCCTCGCCCCACACCCTGCACTGCCCCACACTCTGCACTGCCCCCCACACCCTGCCGCCCCACCCCACTGGCCTCATTGCCACCGCAGGTGTGTGACAGCCTCTCTGAACTGCTGCGCCCCGTGGCTTACCAGGCCGTCCCCCTGCTCGTGTCCATCATGAGGGGCTGCCCGCCTGCTGGCAGCGGCGCCAGCGGGACTGGCACCGCCAGCAGCAGCGCCGGCGCGGGCTGCGGCCCCGCAGGGGCGGTGGGTGGTGGCAGCGGCAGCGGCAGCGACGGGGCGCGCCAGGCCGCTGCCAGGGCAATCTCCAACCTGGTGTGCAGCGACACAACCGTGCAGGTAGGCTGCAGGCACAGCGTGGGGACTGGGCCTGGGGTGGCAGAGCATGGAGCTATCCAGGGCAGGTCATGCAGGTCAATTGTGTGGGCCAATTGTGCGGCTGACTGCTGGGCAAGCGCTCTCTCTGCCCTGCCCTCAACTACTCCTCCCGGCCTGTATCTCCCCCCTGACCACCTGCCAATACCCGCAACCATGTGGAGGCGAAGCAGCCCCCTGCCCGCCCCCATCCCTCCCCTTTTGCCTCACCCCCCCACGCCCCCCCCACCCCGCCCCCTGCCCCCGCCCCAGGTGCTGGTGGCCAAGTCGGGCGCAGCCGC
The DNA here is from genome assembly GCA_029339195.1 of Micractinium sp. NFX-FRZ. Taxonomy (NCBI): domain Eukaryota; kingdom Viridiplantae; phylum Chlorophyta; class Trebouxiophyceae; order Chlorellales; family Chlorellaceae; genus Micractinium; species Micractinium sp. NFX-FRZ. The sequence continues at coordinate 28,377 of JAPTJF010000311.1, forward strand.
TGGCCTGGTGGAGCTGTGCCGCTCGCCCAACGAGAGCCTGCGGGAGGCGGCGGCAGTGGCGCTGTGGGACCTGGCCTATGACTCGAGGCTGGGGCGGGAGGCCATTGCACGCGCAGGTGGGTCGCCGCCTGGGGTGCTGGCGGGCTGTGCTGCCTGGGATGCTGGCGGGCCGCTGCCTGGGCTGCTGGAGGGCAGGTCAAGCGGGGGCAGGGTGGGGTGGCGGTGGCCTGACATCACGGCTTGCATGCCGTGCCTGGGGCGCGGCAGTCCAAGCATGCGGTGCACATGTGCTGGTTTGCCTGGCGACGCGCCTGCTGCACTGCCGCTTGGTCACGTACCCCGCCCCTTCCCAAGCACCCTATTCCACACGCCCACACCCTGCCCCACGGTGCTGCCGCGCCGCCCGCCTGCAGGCGCGGTGCCTTGGCTGTCGCAGCTGCTGCTGTTTGGCGGGACGGGCGCCAAGGAGGCGGCGGCCGCCTGCCTGGCGGAGCTGGCGGCGGTGGGGCCGGCGGTGCAGCAGCAGATCCGGGATGCGGGGGCGGTGCAGCTGCTGGGAGCCCTGCAGAACTCGGGTGGGTGGGTGGGTGGGTTGCAGCAATGTGTGGGTGGGTGGGTGGGTTGGGACCATGTGGGTCAGAACCAAGACTCCAAAACTTGGGCGCCCCTGGGTGTGGCTGTTGCGATTGTGACAGTGTGTCCACAGCCGCGAGGAGCACGCACCTCCTCCGCATGACGGGCACCCCTGGTGTGCACCCGGACTCGAGGCGCTGCACCCTTGCCTGTTTCGATGCCTTCTGCACGCCCCTGACTGACCAGCTGCCCTTGAAATGACCCCCTCAGCCCCCGCTCGCTTAAACTCGCTCCACCCACCGTGCCTCCTCCTCTCCTCCTGCCCACCTGTTGCAGATGTGGTGGAGGTGGCAATGGCGGCAACCGAGGCGCTGCGCTCCCTCGAGGCCAACAGCAGCCGCAGCACCAGCCGCCACAGCAGCACCGCCGACCCGGGGCCTGCGCATGCTGCGCAGGCAGCAGCACGCCCAGCAGCGACAGCGGCGCCGGCGCCGGCGCCAGCCGCTGCCCCAGCCGCAGGCGCCGCCCGCCGAGGCGGTGCAGGCGGCAGTGCGTCTGAGGCAGGGGTGGCGGCAGCGGCGGCGGCATCTGCCGCCGCGATAGGCAGGCTGGGCATCTGGGGCCGCCGTGGCTCCCAATCCATTACCCTTGAGCAACCCCCGCCCGAGGTGCTGGCTGCAGAGGCTGCTGCGGCGGCTGCGGCCGCCGCAGCAGCTGCGCCACCCGTGGCGCACCCGGCCGGCGTTGTGTCTCCGGCCGGCGCCCTGTCGCCAGCAGCAGCAGCGGCAGCAGCCGCCAGCGGGGCGTTGACACCCGGGCGCCCTCCCCTGTCGCCCTCGCTGGTGCAGCTGACGGCGCGCGCTGAGCAGCCGCAGGTGCAGTCTGTGCCGCTGCCCACCTCCCCTTTTGCTCTCGACATGGCACTGCCCTCCCCCTCGCTCATGGAGTGACACCGCCCCGCTCCTCGCTCTCCTGCTCTCCGGTGGCGGGAGCCATTACAGCGTGTCAGTTGTGCCGAGCCGCCCACACCGCCCACACCCTACCCCTTTCAGATTTTGACCTGATCATGTAGTGGTCCTCCTGACGCACCCGATTGTTTCCCTGCCTCTCTGACGCCCACTGTTGCCAGACCCGGCTCTCGGCACACAGCAAAGCCCCCCAGTAGAGTTGTACGCCAGAATCTAAGCCAGCCTCGGCCCACGAGTGCCGCCTTGTGTAGGTGCCCGCCAGCGTAGATCCCACCCACACACCTCTTCTCTAGGTGCCCGCCAGCGTAGCTCCCTCAAGGCCCTGCCTTTTGTTTTCCCGCCCTCTCCTCCTGCTCTCCTCTACAGCCTGATCACTAAATGTATTCATGCGATGGGCCCGCCCCGCCAGTGGCCGCACGCGCACACACACCGCACTTGCCAGTTTTCCCTGCCAGGCACATGGCCGCACCCAACAGCGCTGCCCGTCAGCTGGACGGTGCCTGCCCAATGAACGTCCCCATTCATTGCGCCGCCTCAAGATCCCCCCTGTATCAGTTATAAGCTGCAGTAACTGTCGGTTTAAATTTTAAGCAAGAAGATGTGCATTTACAGGAAGGCACGCAAGCAAGCAGGGGCAGCTGGGGAGAGGAAAGCGGTGTATGCGTGCGTTGTCAGAGATAAGAGTGCAGTAAAACAAAGCATGCACAGAGGCAGGTCGGCATCCGCTGCCGCTGCCAGGGTCATCCGCTGCTGCTTTGCTCTGCTGCCTGCCGCTCTGCTGCCCCGCTGCTGCTGCTGCCTCCGCTGCTGCTGCCGCCAGCAGCAGCTAGGCGCAGCAGCACCAGGCGTTGCTGCACTGCCAGCCAGGCCACCACTGTCCCTGCCAGGGACTCTAGGAGGAGTGTGGGGGGCACCTGGCTGTAGCTGCTGCTGGGCACCGGCTCAAAGCCGCACCTGCGCAGGCAGCGGCAGCAGGACAAGACAGGCAGGGAGGGAGGGGAGGCAAGCTGTAGGCGGGGCCACCAGGCAGGGCATAGCAGGGGTGCAGGCAGCAGGGGAACGAGGTGAGAGGGTGCAAGCCTGACAGGGCAGGCAGGGGAGCAGGCAGGGCGGCCCGGCAGGATGGGGCAGCAGGCACAGCACATCACATCACGCACAGCACAGCACAGCACCCACCTCTCGTACAGCGGCGTCCTGCTGTCAACTGTGAGCGCATAGACCGGGGTGCTGCCCGCCTGCTGCACCAGGCTGCGCACCAGAGCGGCGCCCAGACCCTTGGCGCTGCATGGGCAAGGCGGGGGGGGCGGCCACGGGTGGGGAGGAGGCTGGATGAATTGCTGTGGACACAGCATGATGTCTGGTTTGAACCTGAGTTCAGTTCCCTTTGTTTTACCAAGCAGATTTCGACTCAGCGAGGCGCACATGGCGGCGGCGCAGAGCAGGGCAGTCTTCAGAGAATGCAGCAATTGCGTGCATTCTGCTTTCTTGATGCAAGCCCTTCTCCTGCTGGCAAGCCATAGCCACACACTGCAGCGAACCTGCCAACTGCAACAGCCAGCGCAGTGCATGCCCTACACGGGCACACAGCTGAGGCGGGGTAACCACGTCTGTCCACTTAATTCACGCCCAATGGCCCCCACGGCACCCTCCCTTGACAACCCCTCACCGCTCCTCCGGTTCGACCACCAGCGAGGCCAGCTCCAGAGCAGTGCCTCCGCCCAGCGGCTTCACCTGCCCAAACCCCACCACCTTGCCGTCAGCGGTGCGCTCGGCCACGGTGAACCGCTCGGGCTGCAACCTGCACAGACACAAGAGACAAGAAAGAAAAGTGCAGGCAGAGCGTCGGTAGGTTGAAAGAAGAGCAGGCAAGGTTACCACGCCTGGAGAGACTGTGGACAAGGCGAGCAAGCCCGTGAGCGCACCCGAGCGGGTTCATCTTTTCCCGCAGAATGGCCCGCCGGATGAGTGGCGCGTCGGCGGTGCGGCCGGGGCGCAGGCGGATGCCGGCAGGGAGAGGGGCAGCCATGGATAGTTTCTTGTCTGTGGTGCTGCAGGCGTCGGAATGTGGGGAGTGGAGACTACTCGTGAGGCGGCCCTACATTGTGTGGATGGCATGCCGCGCCAACAGCGGCGGACGGGAGGCGGAGCCGGCGGTGGTGCGACGAAACACAGTGCTACAAGTGCTGACTGTCCCAGTTAGCATCGTCCCTTGCGCAAAGGCTTCATTGAAATCGCATATACACGAGCAAGTAAGCCTGGAGAAGGCAGCGCGCGAACAAGGACCTCAGGTTGAGAGACTCCACCCTCCTCACTCGCACGGCTCGACAGTCGAATAATTGAAGCTGGATCGTTCGGTACCCCATGCGCTTGCTTCCATCCCACCCAAAAAGAACACCTGCCACGTCGTCGGGTCCAAGGCGCCAAAGTCAGCCGAAATACACGGTGCATTGTATTGTATGCTTTCGCCCAAAGTCACTGCATCACGTTCAGCTGCAGCAGCCATGTGGGGCCTCACCACCCAGCGTGTTGCGAGCTCACTAACCTCCACCCTCCCCAATTCCGTCTCGGCGGCGCTGCTGGGAGCGGGAGCATGTCGGCTGAGGGGCTTGGCTAGCAAGGTGAGGCTTGGCGGGCGAAGTGAGGCAGGTCTGGCAGCACTCGATGCCGACCTCAGACCTGTGGCTGCGAGACTGGGTTGTGGCCTGGAGGGCTCGGGACAGGAACGGGCGGTGCTCGAGTTTCGGATCTGCCCGCGCAAAGGACAGGGTTCGGGCCAGAGAGCTCGCGAGGAGGACCCGGTGCTGCGGCGGGCGTGGTCGGGTGCGCGCAGGCAGCACAGCTACTGCTGTTTGCAAAGTGGTTGGCGGGTTGGGGATGGAACGAGTACCACTCCCAACCGCCTGCCACGCTACAGCAACACTTGTTCCGCAAAAAATGTCCTTCTGTGTCCTGCCAGGTGCAGGCTGAGCCGGTGGCCGCGGACATTGAGTTTGAGCTGGACCGGTGAGCAGATACATTGAAAAGACACTGCGAACCGCATTGGCAATTCAGAGTGTTGCAAGTGCATGCAGTTGCTTGCATGTGGCGCTGCTTCCTGGCGCTAAGTGAGGCACTCCTTGCTCTATTAGCCACCCGTTGCAGTGGCACCTCCCCCTGGGCCATTGGCACTTCCGGCTGGCAATGCGACCAGTTTTTGCACTGGCTTTGGCTGTCTCTCCCTGCCTCCAGAGAGCGAAACAAAAGGGAGGCTCCCCTTTTGCCCTGTCCCCCATCATCGCCCATGCCTGCTTTCTGCTCATCCCACCCCCACCCCCACCCTTTGGCTTGCCAAGCAGGGACGACCCCGACCTGGCAGACAAGGATAACCTGTGAGTGCACGGGGGCCCAGCGCTGGCTGCCACCTGCCCTGCCCACGGCTTGCGTTGCATGCTGGGGAACGTCAGCCGCTCCGATGCCTGCCATCTGGAGGGCCTGCTTGCCGCCCGGCAGAGCAGACAGGGGGTGAAGGTTGTGCCGTGCGCTGTGCCCCCTGGTGTGCAGGTGGGAGGCACCCAGGGCGGCGCCGCTGGAGCCGGTTGACCTGGACACCGAGTTTGACCGGTGCGTTGGACGTTTGACCGGGCAGCGACAGCTGGCAGTGGTTTGACCTCTGCATGCGTGTGGTGCAGCCTCCTGATACTGCACTGCTCAACCAAACCTGGCACAGCATTGACGGAGTGGCAGATACACTGTATCAAACTGCGGTTCATGATGCGTCTCCACGTTTGATACAGAGCGTCTGTCACTCAGTCAGCGCCGTGGCAGGTTTGGTTGAGCAGTGCAGCATGAGGAAGTGCGACATCCGTGCACATAGGGTGCCACCCCCCCTCCGCTGTTCAAGTGCCCCGTGTGATGCATGTGCTGTTCATCTCTCCCACCCCCCTTCCCTGTGAGCAGGGACGACCCCGAGCTGGCTGACAAGCGCAACCTGTGAGGAGGGCCCCGCCTTGGCTGCCCCTTGGCTGCCCCTTGGCTGCCCCTTGCTGCGCCCTGGCAGCCCCTTGGCTGCCGCCTGGTTTGCCCCTTGGCTGCCGCCTAGTCTGGCCTGCCCGCTTGCTGCCCTGGCCTGCCTGCCAGGCTCGCCAGCTTGGTTTCAATCATGAGCCGCTAGCTTGATCTTTGGCTTTGAGCTGCCTGCCTGCTCTCTGGTCTTGATCTGCTGGCCAAATGCCCGCCTGGGCTGCGTGCCTTCTGGGCTGTTGGTTTGGCAGCCAGCGGGTCTGCGCTTTGGATGGTTTGCCTGGCCTGACGGAGGCTAGCCAGGTTGACTGACCCAGGTGTTCTTTCTTTGCTGCCTCATCTGACGCGCCAGGTGGGACGCACCCAGTGCACAGCTGGAGCCGGTTGACCTGGACACCGAATTTGACCGGTGAGTTTTGACCAGGCTGCGACAGCTGCCCCCCTCCGCACCTCTTCCATGCTTCTTTCGCCCCGCGCTTTACTGCGCGCGCCTGCCTGCTGGCCAGCTCTTGCTGGCCCTGAACCCGACACGGCTCATGTTAGCCCATACTTGTAAGTGGTGGGTCCGCCGGCCGCGCCGGCCGGTTGCCTCGCCACATGCTCCGTCTGCCACTGTTGCCGTCCCCTCCCTAGCCTTCCCCACTCGCACCTACCCACTGTCTTATTACTGCAACGACCACAAGATGGCCGACAGCAGCGCCATTCTCCCCCACCATGCTCCATGTGCTGCTCGTGCGCCTCCTTCCCTCCTTGTCTGCATCTGTGCTCAAGCTGTGTTCCTTCTGTGTGCTTGGGTGCAGCGACGACCCAGAGATGGCCGACAAGCGCAGCCTGTGGGACTGCCCCGACCCGCCCTGCCCCGCCAACATCGACGCCGAGCTGGACCTGTGAGTGGGGGCAGCAGCCTATAATATATGGGGGCAGGGCGCTTTTGGGGGCAGAGGGCGCCTGTGCAAGTTTGTGTTACTGAGGTGCGGTGGCCTGCTGTAGGTGGCGCTGTGAGGGGGGATTTTGGCGTGGGGGGAATTTAACGCGCTCAGCGGGCAGAGGACTGAGCGGCATCGCCCAGGCGTCTCCCTGGTACGCCTTGCTGCTCCACCTGCTGCACTCTGTGCATGGCTCTTCCAGGGCTGCGGCCCACCGCCTGCCCACCCGCCTGCCTGCCCTGTTGCAGCATGGAGGAGGGCGAGAAGGCGGCCCCGCGCGCCGCTGCCGGCATGAGTGGTGAGTGGGTTGTCGGACCCTTTCATGCATCCTGCCCCCTGCACCCACCGCCATCAGAAGTTGGCCAGGGTTGTGGGCTGCGCTGGGTAGGCTGCCCCACCAGGCTGCCGCCTGCACCAAGCAAGGCTGCATGGCAGCGGGCAGCAGGCCTTGGAAGCCCAAAAATGAACTCTCAAGCCACACACCCGTTGCACCTGCCCACTGGCCTCCGCCACGCCCACAGCCAGCCCATTACAGCCAGCGGCCCAACAATCAGAGAGCCCGGGCCTTGAAAACCTACATGCCAGCCTGCTCCTCCCACCCAAGCCGCCGGGTCGGGAGCTGCAGCAACCGGCCTGTCGCTGCTGCGTCTGCCTGCCTGCCGTCCGTCCCGCAGAGCCCAAACCCACCGTGCCCGCTGAGAGCCCTGGGGGCACGCTGGCGGGCAACACGCCTTTCGGGCAAGGTGGGCGGACCCCACCAGAGGCGCCAGACACGCGCGTGGGGCAGTACCGGGCGGGTGCGCGCAGGCTGGGGTGGTGTGTGTGCACTTGGGGCGGGGCTGGGTTGTGCGTGAGGCCTGGCATGCGGTGTGGGGCAGCTGGGTGGTGCATGCCCTAGCAGCGCTGTGTGGGGTATGGGGCAAGGCTTTGGGGAGCTGTGTCTTGATGGAGGTGTGGGGAGAGGCGGTGAGGCAACGTGCAGAGCGGTGCAGGGCCTGCCGCACGTGAGGGTTTGGGAGAGGCAACGTGCAGAGCGGTGCAAGGCCTGCCGCAGCGCAGTGCAGGCGGGGCGGCGCTCCGGAAGGGAGCTGCTGGCGCGGCAAGCGGGTGGGCCTTCGGGCTGCACAGCGCAGCCCTGGGCCTCCCCTCCCGACGGATTGGGTGGCCTCGAGTCGCCTTGCATCAGTCCCACGTCCTGCCGCTGCCTTGCGGCTGTGGCGCCCCACACATGTATTGTGCTGCACAGCCTGTCTGCCCCTCAGCCTTGACGGCCCGCAAGTCCCCCTCAAGCTGCCCTCCTTAACTTCCTACCCGCCGTTCTCCCCTGCTGCAGACAGGAAGATGGCGGCCTGAGCAGCGCCCGCCGCCAGCCATCCTGCTGCTCCGTCCAAGAGTCTCTCAAAGGTGCAGCCACACCTGTGCAAGCGAGCGTTCACAAGCTGATGCTCTGGACAGCCAGTGGCCACACCCCTGCCACTCCGCTTAGCAAGTATGGCTTCAACTTCACCCGCCAACCCAAGGAACGAACCCTCCCAAAGAGACGGCGCATGAGTGAACACACGTGAGCGATCAATGCCATGGTGTTGTAGTGACCATTGCCATGCCCTCACAGTCTGGAGCAGCGCAAGCTGCATGCGCGCCGCCTCCCTTCAGGCCCTACCCCCCCCCCCCCCTCCTGCTCCATGCTGCCTGCGGCAGCACAGGAAGGAGCGCTTTCATTGCATGCACCCCCCTCCCCCCGCCCCCCACACGCACAATAGCACACACACGCACGATGTACTACCTGTTGCCGCGCGCCGGAAAGCCCCCAAAATGCTCCCCACTCGTGTTACTCCAGCGCCCAGCCCTCGATACCCCCCCCCCCGTGGCTGCCTTGTTGGCCTGTTCCACCACTTTCTTCCCTGCCTCTGTCTTCCACCGTTGCACTGTCCTCTACACGCACCAGCAGCCCCCCACACGCCTGCGCCTGCAGCGCAGGCCTGCAAGTGTGGTGTGTGCCTGCTGGCTGCCCCGGCTCCTCCCCAGTCAGAGCCGTCCCATACCTCGGTCCCTGCTGCCTCCCCGCGCCCACGTTTGCCACCTTGCTAGCGTCCCTCTCAGTATGTAATGCATACACAGCATGGTTCTGAGGCAGTTAACAGGGCTGACTGAGAGTTTGGATCAGGGGAGCCCTCTGGAAAGAAAGATGCCCCCTCTCACGGAGCAGGCGGGCCGGGCTGAGTGGTGGTCTGAGGAGGCAACGTTAGTGCACAGGAAATGCAGGTTGGGTGGCATTGCAAAGAGACACAGGTGCATGAAGTGATCAAGCTGGCAGCTGCCAGAGCCATCTGCCTCCCGAGGTGCACCGCTTGGAGAGGTGGTCAAGGTCGAAAGCATGCCAGAGGCAGAACCTCCTGTGCAGGGTGGGAAGGCCTTGGCTCGCTGGTGAGGACGCCTCTGCTAGAGCCCCGCGGACTTTCGAGATGTAACTGATTGGTTGGTTGGTTGGTTGCCTGGTGCTCGCTCACTACAGGGGTGACGTGGCCTCCTTGAGCCAGGCAAGCTCCTCCTCCTCCCCGGCCATGCGCGGCGACAGCGACTCCCACACCTGGCGGTGGTAGCCGTCCACCCAGTCAATCTCCTTCTGTGGGTGGGCCAAGGTCGGGAGGGAAGGAAGAGGGGAGGGGTGACGGGCGGGAGAGGGAAGACACGTGAGGGTATCCTTTGAGAAAGGAAACGACTGTGGGCAGGTATGCACCGCCCGCTCCCAATCCGTGTTGAAACGCCAGCACCGGGGCCCACCTGGCTCAGCAGCGCCTTGTCAATCATCTTCTTCTGCAGCGGGCACAGCGTCAGCCGCTCGCTCGTGTAGTAGCTCTGGCCCCCAAACCTGGCAGGGGAGGAGTGTGTGGGGTGGGAGAAACGAAGGCAGCACGGGCATGGTGAGCGCGGCAGCATGGACACGTGATGACTGCTCGGCAGCAGCACTACTGTTGCACTACTGCAGCACTACTGTAGCACTAGCAGCAGCAAGTGGGCAGAGACCTCGGCAGCAGGACTGGGCATGCAGCTGTGGCGACGCCACCATGCATGCTATTTGATTGCATGACTACACCACGCAGGCACTCCTGCCCACCTGAACTCCGTGGGTGCCTCCACCACCACAAACAGGTTCTCGACTCGGATGCCAAACGCATTGTCCTGCACAGGGTTGTGTTTAGGTTGACATCCTTGTCCGGTCGCCAGGAACATCAAGCTATGGGAGGCGATGCAAAGTTCTCCACGCGGTACACGTGTCAAACATGCCCCCAATGTCCAACAGGGCAGCTACCACAGCATGCCCAGCATGTCCACAGCACAGCACAGCACAGCACAGCACAGCGCAGCACTCACCTCGTAGTACCCCGGCTCGTTGGAGCACACCATGTGCTCCAGCAGCGGCTGCGTGTTCCAGAACCTGGGGCAGGGGAGGGGGGAGAAAGGACAGCGGGAGAGGGAGGCGGAGGGGGGGAAGGAAGGGGGGTGAGGGTACGGATGGGTGGGCAGGAGTGTGCTTTTCAAGGCGTGGGTGTGTGGACTAGGGGAAAGCAGGAACTGAGGGCGGGAGCACGCAGAAAGCTGCCCGCAGACGGGGGAGGGGGCATGTGTTTGCTGAAAAGGGAGGCATGGTACTGCAGCCCGGCAACTGGAAAGCATCACCTGGGAAGCTGCCGGGCCGCAGCAGCAGTGCCGAGCACCCATCATGCGCTGCACGCACTTTTTCTACCCCAACTCCTGCAGCTGCCCGCCTGCCAGCAGCGGCCCAGCAGCTGCCTGCTCACCTGCTGCTGATGCTCTGCGGCCCCTCGTGCACGTTGAGCGCCGCCCCCACGCCGTGCCCGGTGCCGTGCCGGTAGTTGAGACCCATGCCCCAGATGGGCACGCGCGCCAGCACGTCGATGGCGCACCCGGGGGTGCCCTCCGGCCACACCACCGTGTCCAGGGCGATGTGGCCCTACACAGGCAGGGCAGGGCAGGCCGGCAAATCAGCGGAGCTGAGCGGTTGACAGCAGGGGAGACACACTCAGCCCACCCCTGTGACCGTCACCCAACCACCTCCCACCCTCTCCACAGTCGCACCCAGCCAGAGCTTTTGATAATACACTGCCGCCCACCTAGTTGAGACGGCCTGTGCCCCAACACCGACTCGAGGCGACTGTGTGCCAAACATTGTTGGGACCACCCGTGCAAAGCAAGCACTCAACTCCCAATGTCCCGCCCCCTCCCACACCCGCCCACCTGCAGCACGCGGGTGAAGCAGGCCTTCTGGTGCCCGCTGGGCTCCCCAAAGTGCATTGTGCGCGTGATGTCGGTGGTGCCGCAGTCAAACTGGGCGCCGCTGTCCAGCAGGAGCAGGGTGGAGGCGTCGACGGAGCGGCAGGTGCCGGGCTGGGCGCGGTAGTGGATGATGGCGCCGTTGGGGCCCGCGCCTGCACCAAATGGCACCGTTTGGACTGGTTGGCTTGTGTGGCTATGCGGGTGTATACCGGGCTCGGCGCTGCCGTGAACGAGTGCCACATGTGCCAGCACCAAGACCAGGACGGGGTGCGGTACAGGAGGGAAGGTGCCCACATCCTCAATCCCACCCACTGGCGGCGCAGGGTGGGTCGGACAGGGGCAGGGCGGGGATGGGTAGGCAGGCAGGGCAGGAGGCGGGGCAAGACGCTGCGAATTTGCCAACCCACGGTGGTGGGATTTGGGGCCACCACCGCACCAGGCTCCAAACCTTTAACCCTAACACTCATGGCCACTCGTGGGCCCCTCACCTGCAATGGTGGGGAAGGACGGCTCCACAAAGCCGGGCTGCGCTGCCCGCCGCGCCGTCAGCTCCTCGTCAATCTCGACCTCCGTCAGGGTGCGGCCTGCAGGGCGGCGGGGCACATAGGCACACAGTATTTCTGGCATAAGAGTGGGTGGGGCAGTGCTGGGGCATCCTCCAAACTTCAGCCGAATACTCGTGGCCCCGCGAGTAGGGCAGAACATATCAGGAGCTTAGGCTGGCTCAAAACAGCACCCTGACCCCGGCTTGCACCCCGTGCAAAGCAGGCAAATGCCGGTTACAACCGAGCAGCGTGAGCAGCTGCAGGCCGGCGCCCACCCGAGGCAATGGTCTTCTCCACCCAGCAGAGGAAGCGTGTGAGGGCGACGCCGTCCCGCAGGTGCGCCTCCCGCATCCCCGCCAGCTCAGCAGCGTTCTTCACAGACTTGGCCAGGGTGACTGCGGGGGGGAGGGGGATTGAAACAGCCAACAACAGTCAAACAATGACAGGCAGCAAACGCAGTGACGCCTGACGCAGCCGCGCCAGCTCAGCAGCGTCCTGAGGACGTGGCCAGGACGTGGCCAGGGTGACTCAAAGTGTGATTGACAGCAAAAAGCAGTCAATTAAAGGCGAGCAGTACATGCATTGACTCCTCCAGCTGCGCCGCCAATACGTCCGCGTTTTTGGCCAGGGTGAGTGCAGGTGATGTAGAGGTGTCATTGCTGACACAGTCAAACAAGGCACACCACCCACCTGGGCTGGGGCGCTCCAGAATGACGTTGGCCGGCGGCTGCCCCTCCCCATCGCTGCTGCTGGCCGCTGCGGCCGCGCCGTTCTGGCCGCGCGCCCGCTTGCGGCTGCCGCCGTTGCTGGCGGCGGCCTCGGCGGCTGCAGCCAGCGCGGCCTGCTTGATGGCATAGCTGACCTGCAGGCGAGACAGGGGCGCAGCACACGCGGGATGGTCACTACGTCTGCGTTTGAGGGTCCAGTCACTCAATGGTGTACCTATGTGGCTAAAGTGCTTGTGGATGCTGCTGGCATGCGACACATGATGTTGAGCCATGAGTGGGGGACTCGGGTGCAAATAGCAATGCTGATCTGAGTTGCTACGGGACCGGCAGCCACGAGGGCTGTGCATATCGCCGAGTAGCACACACGCCACCCACCACGCTTCTCTCCCAAAGGCCCCCCCGCCGCCTGTGCCGTGTCTCACCCGCGCCGGGTCCATCCAGATGCGGGTGCCCGCCGTCGCCATGGCCTTGACATCCGCCATGAGCGCGCTGTACGGCTTCACCTCAACGCCCGCCTCCTTCAGGTGCGCCGCCACCCTGCGGTTGCGCGGTGGAGGCGATGGGTGGGTGCGAGTGGGAGGGGCAGCTAGGTGGGGCGGGCCCTGCCTCCCCACCTTGCCCACATTTCCTCCTTAAACACACACTCCATCTTGCACACATATCCTCCCAAACACACACACGCCACTTTGCCCCGGCACACGCCAGGCGTGGGTTTCGCGCCGCCGTGGCCACCCAACTGGACCAGCTGCTTTTCTGCTGTGCCACGCACAGCACGCCTTGACTGCCTAAACTAACTTTTTCTGTCCTCCCAGCGGTGATCACCCAACTCCCACAACTGCTTGCTCTCCATGCTGTACACCGTAAGCCGTCCCATGCAACTCGAACTCACTCTGGCGTGACCTTGGCTGAGTCGACGTACAGGGCCGCCCCCTCAGCGGTGACCACCCCGTAAGAGAGGAAGACGGGGTTGTAGGGGACGTCGCCGCCGCGCAGGTTGAACAGCCAGGCCACCTCGTCTGCAAGTAGGAACAGGGGGGAGCCAAGAGAGTGTGGGCGCCGAACGGGCGTTTCAATCCAGTAGGGGCATGCTGGCGTGCACTGGCACCAGCATGTTGGGAATCCCAGAATCACTGTGCTGCGCCAGCACCCCAACCTTGCTCCTGTCAGCAAAACATCAATTTTGTTTGAACCCCAGCATTGCACCCTGCACAGCCCCTCTAAGCCAGCATCTTCACGCTCATATGCAGCGGCCTCGCCCACCCGCCAGCAGCCGTTGCCCACCCGCCAGCAGCCCTTGTCCACCCGCCAGCAGCACTTATCCACCCGCCAGTACAACCAACATGCACCCACCAGTACAACCAACATGCACCCACCCACCCACCCACCCAGCATGGTCACCAGCAGCGCGCCCGCCCCCGCATCCGCCAGCTGCTGCCGCAGGCCAGACAGCTTGTCTGCCACGCTCTGCCCCGCCCACTCCATAGCGTGCACACGCAGGGGCGCCTGCGGGCGCGGCAGGGAAGGGTCAGGGGGAGGCAGGGGATGTCTGGGTGCCGCGGGGAGAGGTGTGGCAGGCGTGTGAGTGTGTGTGTGAGTGTGCGCGTGTGTTGGGGGCAGGCAGGGCGGAGCGCGGAGAGGAGGGGTGGGTGGTGCCCCGGGGCATAACATGGCATGCACGCCGTGTGCTGTTCGTACATCACAGCCCCGCCACCCTCAAAGCCCTGCACACAGCCCCGCAACCCTCACAGCCCTGCGCACACAGCCCCGGCACGCGTCTCACGTCTGGCGCCGCGGGCCGGCCCTCCCACCCAGCATCCACCGGGTTTGCCTCCAGCGCCACCAGCACCTTGCCCGCCGCCCGCAGCCGGCGCCGCAGCTTCTCGGCCGCTTCAATGGTGTGCACAAACGGGTCGATGCCCACGCGGGCGCCCGCGGGCAGCGTGTCTGCCAGCCAGTCGTGCACCTGCGGGGCCAGCGGGGGGGGCACACTCAGTTGGGTTGGGTTGTGTGAAATAGGTGGTAGGTGCAGGGAGAGAGGGTGCAGGTGGCAGGCGATTGATTGACACCTCGTTGGGGCTCGGGAAGCTTAAAGCAGCACAGGCCGCACAGGCAGCAGCGTGCCCAGGCCAGCCCTGCTAGGCAGCTCAGGTAGCAGCGCAGTCGTGCAGGGGTGGGGCCACCTCTGGGCAGCCGTTGGTGCCGTGGCGCATGAGGGTCCACTCGGAGTTGAGCTGGGACTCAGCCTGCAGGCAGGAAGGCGGGCGGGGATGACAGGGCCATGACCGGCAGGCAGGCAGTGGAAAGGAGAGCAGCGGCAGGCACGGCAAGCAGTGACGTTGCAACACACCACGCCTGCACGAGGTGGCATGCAGACGGCGGCGGCGCCTGTTGCCGCCACTGCTGCGCCTGCTGCCGCCACTGCTGAGCCTGCTGAGCCCTACGCCCCATCATGCATCAACTTGCTTGTGACAGCCCCGACCTGCCTGCAGGAAGTAGCGGCCGTCGGTCCAGAGGGCGGCGGTGTCTGTTGTGATCACCGCTGTGCCCGCTGAGCCGTCAAAACCGGAGATGTAGGAGCGGCGGGCGTCGCACTCCGGCGGGTACTCGCTCTGCACGTGGTGGAGTGAATGCGAGTTGCTGTTTGAAGTGCATCTGAGGGAGTAGAGTAGAACTCAAGCTGCAGGCATCGCATGGCATCGCATGCTGGCAGGTGCTCAATCTGCCGGGCAGGGCAGGGCAGGGGTGGGGTGGGGAGGCAGCAAGCACCCAGGGGCGCCATCAGTAGCAGAGGAGCAGCGGGCGGCGGCAGGCAGCCCTGCATTGCCTCACACCACAAAGCCCCCCTTCCCTGGCAGGCCTTCTACTAGGGGGGCACAGCTCGGCTGCCCCCAGCCAGCAGCTTGCCCCACCTGTCCGCTACGTCGCCCTTCAGCTGCCACATGCCCTTGCTGCCACCCGCCACCTGGCCGCCCCACCCACCATGTGAGGGTCCTCCGATGGCACAATGAAGGCCTGCACCCCCCTGCCGCCATCAGCCTGCGCCATAGCCGCCCGCAGCTTTGCGAGCTTTGCATCCAGGGCAGCCGGGGCCGGCGGGGCGGCGGCGGCGGCGGGAGACGACGACATGGCGGCGGTGACCAGGTGCTGCTGCCGACCTGCTGTTGCAGTGGTGACCTGCAGGCCGGGAATGCGGATCCTATGTTGATGGGCGTGGCAGCCGCTGGAGCGGCTAGGGACGCCCACAAAGCTTCCGCTCCAGCCAGCGCCTGAAACCACCACCCACATGCCGCACCTTGGAGCCACGGAGCAGCGCCTGGTTCCTGGCAAACAGGGATGGTCCGCAGCGCCGCTGTGCTGCAACGGATGTGAGCAGCTGCAGGTGTCTACAGGCGCTGCGGGCCAGCATCGAACTGCTGATCGAGCCGGCGCAGCTGAGGGCTGGGGTTGGGCTGCAAGCGTGATCAAAGCATTCGCCCAGCCCGGAAGGAGCCCAGAGGGCGCGAAAGAACCCTGCCAGGCTGTCATTGTCGAGACCTTCTTCCGCATGCGGTCTTCTGGCCCCTACATTGGTTCGCCAAACAACTCGCACACAACGCTAAATTCTTTGACGCGGCAGACAGCTGCCGGAACACTTGGTGCCAGTGCCTGTCGGCCACAGCCGCCCTTCGGCTGCCATCTTGCATATCGACTCGGCTCGATTGTGCATTGCCGCTAGTGGGTCTGTCCGGCGGGGAGGCCAAACCCTTCAGCAAAGGCAGTCTGAATGACAGCAGTGGCCCTGCCCTGTCCTAGCAGGAGCTTGCGAGTGGTGCCCGCAGGCAGCATGAGTGCGCATGCCCGGAGGCCGGCAATGCAGCGGCACGGCCAGCGAGCCACAGTGGCGGCGCGCTCAAAGGCGCCTGGCGTCGACTCCGCCGCCGCCGCCAGCAACTCAAACAGCGGCAACGGCAGCAGCGCAGGCAACGGCAACCAGGCTGCTAGCTCCCCTGAGGCCCAGGCCCAGGCGCAGCACAGCGAGCATGGCAGTCACAGGCACCACGCCTCACCGCCGACTGCCGTCGCCGCCGCCAGCGCAGCAGAGGAGGCGGCCGCCGCAGCTGGTGCGGCAGAGGCAGCAGCGGGCAAGGACGTGGCGGCGGTGGATGAGGAGGTGGGCCAACTTCGAACCGAGCTGTCTGAGCTGCGGCAGCTGCTCATTGCGCAGGCGCGGCTGGTGCAATCGCAGCAGCGGAACATCTCGCAGCTCGAGTCGGCTGTGGGCCAGGCGGTGGTGCAGCAGACAGCGGCCTCCAATGCAGCTGCCGCCGCGGCCGAGTCGGCAGCAGCGGCAGCGGAGGCGGCGTTGGCAAAGATATGCCTATCTGATGCCCCAGCAGGTGCAGACGGCAGCAGCAGCAGCGGGGGAGAAGGCGGCGGCAGCAGCCCGCTCATCCTGCCGGGGAGCCGCGTGATCCAAGGCATCAAAGAGGAGGAGGTGAGGAGCTGGCTCGGGTGTGCTTGCCGCCTGTGCTGACGGAGCGCTGACGTGGCAGGCAGCTGGGTGCTGACGTGGGTGCTGCCTCCCATGTGTTCATGTCTTGCTCCTTCCTGGTGGCTGAGGCACCCATGTGGAGGGTTCCCACACGCCGTCAAGCTGGTCTGCAGACCAGCTGGCATGGCATGCCCACCCCTGCCCTCCCACCGCTTGACCCCCGGCGCTCATCGACATGGCATTATAGAAGCCCTCTTAATCTTCTCTGTCCATTCATACAACCAACCAAGGAACACAAGTTGTGTAATGGTGTCGGTCACCCCATGTCTGCTGCTGCCCACCCCTGCCGCGTGCAGGCGCGGGCTAACCGGCAGCTGCTGCACGCGCCGGTGAACGACCGGCGGCTGACCGGCCTGTTTGATGCCCGCTACCACTCCACCAGCTGGTGAGGGCACACCTCTTCTGTATGTGTACACCTGAGCACGTGGGTGACCTCACTGCAGTCACTGTTGTGCACAAAGATGCTACACTGCGCCAGCTGGCCCGGAGGGGGTGTACTCTGTGTGTGCTTGCTCGAGCACATAGATATTTTCATGGCAGTCACTGCAGCTAGTGGGTGTAACAACGAAGCCCTCCGGCCCCTTCCAATCGAGTGCCCCTCACCCCCCCTGCCCACCTGCCTCACTTGGGCTTGGCCGTGCAGGGGCGCCACGCCACAAGACTTCCGTGTCCTCCCCCGACGCATCTTCCTGGTTCGGCACGCCGAGTCAGAGGGAAATGTCGACAACAGTGAGCGTCAGGGCTGGGGGCAGGGGTGGCCAGCGCTTGGGGCCAGGGTGGAGGGACACACCTGCCCGTGGGCGGGGCAAGGAGGTGCCGTGGAGGCGGCAGGAGTGGGTGTGTGATGTGGCCAGCGTTAGAGAGGGCGGTGTGCTTGCTGTGCGGCTGCTCCTGCCCACAGCATGCCGGTCGTGGACAAGCAAGGCACCCCTGCAGTGTGCTTGCAATCCCTGGGCCGTGACTGAGCCGTGCCAAACTGCGCCACCCCACCCGTTGTTTTGCAGTTGCCTACACATACCTACCGGATCCGCGGGTGCCCCTCACAGCCCGCGGCTGGCAGCAGGTAGGCCTGGGATGGTTGTGGCGGGGGGGGCGGGATGGGGTAGGGGGCAGCGCTGCTACGCTGCCTGGGGCGTTGCAGCACGCGCGGTGGAGCACTGCAACTTGGCTGGGCGGGGTGGCTGCAGATGGCCGCTGCCCTCGGATGCTGGTGCTCCCCATTACCCCCCTCCTGCACCACGCCACACCACCACTCCTATTGCGCCCATCATGCTCCGTCACCCGCCTCTCTCTTGTTGTTCCCCCAGGCCATGGGTGCGGGCGACAAGCTGAGGTCGTGCATGGAGGAGGCCCACGGGGGCAAGCCGTACAAGCTTTTCTTTTACACCTCCCCGTACCTCCGCTCCCGCCAGGTGTGCCTGCACCGCTGCCGAGACCTGCGGTGCCACAGCACTGCCGACCTCTCTGCGTCCACACTTTGCTCTGCGTGTCTTCGGCCTGCATTCTGTCGGGGTCTGCCATCTGCCAAGATGTGCACACTGTCGGGGTCTGCAGTGCGGCAGCCCTGCCAGCCTCTCTTAATCCACACACCACCCTGCCTGTTCCCTCAACCAAAGGCGAGCATGTCAGGCAGCTGAGCTCACACCCGCCGCCCTTCCTGCGCCCCTGCGCCCCCTGCCACCCCCCCTCCAGACGTACGAGGGCCTGGCCCAGGCCTTCCCCCCGGACCAGGTGCTGGGGGTGCAGGAGGAGGTGCAGCTGCGGGAGCAGGACTTTGGGAACTTCCAGGTGAGGAGGAGGGGGTGGGGTGGTGTGGGTGCTGGTGGTGGTGCTGTGCAGTGGGGGTGTGCAGTCGCGGGTGGGGGTGTCGGTGGTGGTGGGGTGGGGTGTCAGTGGAGGAGGGCAGAGGTTGAGGTGTCCGATTTGAGCGCCGGCCCATCTGGGAGCGACCCACCGGCGCTGAGGTGGGGCGGTTGTTGTGTTGATGGTTTGCCTGTGCTGCGTTTGCCTTCGGGCCCATGTGGCGTGCGCGCGTCCACTCGTTTGCACCGCTTGCAGGACGCGGAAGGCAAGAAGCGGGAGAAGGCGGAGCGCCTGCGCTTTGGCCGCTTCTTCTACCGCTTCCCAAACGGGGAGAGCGGGGCGGATGTGTACGACCGGTGCGCGCACGCTGTGCCTGCTGTGCATGCTGTGCTTGCCCGCATACATTGGCGTGAACCTCCTCAGCCTTCGCTTGCCTGTCTCTCCGCTAGCCCCTCTCTCCCTGTCACGCTCATCCCTCCTCCCCCCCCCTTGCTGCAGCATGACCATCTTTGAGGACCATTTGGTGCGGGACATCAACGCGGGCCGCTTCTCGGGCAACACCTCCCTGGTGCTCGTCACCCACGGCCTCGCCCTGCGCATCTTCCTCATGCGCTGGTTCCACTGGTGAGGGCCCGCCTGGCTGGTTGGCCTGCTCCGCGCCTGGAGGCAAGGCCTGGGTGCCAGGAAGGGGTTGATGTGCGCTGCAGCGGGGCATGCCGCACGCTGTCCTCATGCGCTGGTTTGTTCAGGCGGTGAGGGGTGGCAGAGCGTCCTTACCTGTGTGCTGTCCTCATGAGCATCTGATGGGTGAGAGCGGCCGGGTGGCACAACGGGCCGTGCAGAGGACAAGAGGGTGTCCGTCTTGCAAGAATGCCTGTGGCTCCACACTGACGGCGCCTGTTCATGTCCCGCCTCATTCCCTGCCTGCCCCCCGCCACCCTGCCTGCCTGCCTGTGCAGGACCGTCGACCAATTCATGAGCGTGTTCAACCCTGTGAGTGGGCTTGCCGTTCCGTGCTCTGCCCCGCCCCACCTGTGCTGCCTCGCTTCATCTTTGATGTGCACACGCGGGCACGGCTCACCCCAACCTGGCTGTAGCCCAACGCTCAGCCTCTCGTACTTGAGCATGTGCCCACCAACTGCGCCTCCCACACCGCCACTCGCTGCCATGCCCCGCTGCCCCTGCACCCCGCCTGCACCCCCGCCGCTGCTGTCCCACCAACCTGTGCCCTGCTGCCCCTGCCCCCGACCCCTCCCTTATTTTGTGTGTTTGTGTTTGTGTGTTTCCCAACCAACCGCAGCCCAATGCCGAGCCACTGGTCTTGGAGCGCGTGCCCAGTGAGCTCGAGGCGCGCCAGGGCGGCCCGGCCGCGTGGATTCACACAAAGGTGCGTGGGGCGCGCATCACCACGGGATCGCCACCTTTCTGGCGCCATTTTGACCCTCAGGCCCCGACGAGAAGCACCTGCCCCTTCTCACCCCAGTCCTGCCGCGCCGCCTCCCCCCTCCCGTCCCCCCACCCTTGTCCCGCAGGCGCTGTACCGCTTGAGCGAGGGGAGCCGTGAAATCATAAAGGGGTGCACTGAGGAGATGTGCCAGACCAGCTGGGCGCCACGTGGCATCAACCCGCTGGACCCGGCCGACCGCCTGCTCCTGCCGGACCCATGACGGGGCCTCAGCCCTTGATTGCATTTGTGGGCACCCCCAAGCTTGCGGGTGACCCTAACGAATTGGGGGCAGTGCAATGCCGCAAGGGCAGGCATCGGCGCGTGCCGAACGCCCCCTCCTCCCGCCCCCTGCTGCCATGGGCGCCCCAGATCAGGCAGCCCCTCGTGCAAGGACAGGCTGCAGAGGGCGGCGCATGCCAGCAGTTGTCAACGTGCCCCCGCGTCCTCCCCGTTCTGTAGTGGAACCACCCCTTCCCAGCTGTGCATGCCCCCAAGCCGATCTTGGTGTGCCTAGCCATGATGCTGCACCACGCACTGCACACCCCCTGAAATGCTCTTTTGACTGCCATCTTTTTGCACCGTTCTCCACCGCTTCCCCTGCCTCCATTGTGCCTCTGCTGTCGGCTCTTGTGCTCGCATGATTCCCACAGCCTGCCACCTCACCCTTCCCCATTGATATCTCAAGCCTGCGGCTGGCCATGCAGCCGGGCTTGCCCAACCAATGCTGGGTCTCGCGCCGCGTGCATGCACATGCGCTTACTACTGCTGGTTCTAGCATGATTTCGTTCCCGAGAGTATATACAATTTCATTGCTTCTGTCTATTGGTACAGCAACAGAAGGTTGGCGCCCCCATTGCGTCAGCGTTGCAGGAAAAACTGGCACCGAATAAACACCTGGCAGACGCATTGGAGGATGAATGCAAGGAATGAATGGGCTACCAATACAGGGGTCTCAACACCGTGAAGAGTGCAAACACACTTGAGAGAGGGCGCAGGGGCGGTAGTCGTGGGGCTAAGTCTACAGGCACACCTTGCAACCCCTCGGGGCAATGCTGCGCTCCTTGACCCTGCACCCA
The DNA here is from genome assembly GCA_029339195.1 of Micractinium sp. NFX-FRZ. Classification (NCBI taxonomy): domain Eukaryota; kingdom Viridiplantae; phylum Chlorophyta; class Trebouxiophyceae; order Chlorellales; family Chlorellaceae; genus Micractinium; species Micractinium sp. NFX-FRZ. The sequence continues at coordinate 49,269 of JAPTJF010000311.1, forward strand.
CCGCCGGTGCTATCTGCCCGGCCAGAAGAAGGCCACGCACCCGCCGGCCACGGCAATGCCGGACCCCACCCAATCCCCTGTGTCCGGCCGCACGCCGTCCACCGCCCAGCCCCACAGGTAGGACAGCACAATGAAGAAGCAGCCGTAGACTGCATACACCTGCGTGGGTGCAGGCGAGGGCCGGCCAGGCAAGCAGGCGGGTGAGGGTGGGGGGTGGCAGAGCGGGGCGGTGCCAGAAGGAGCCCGCGGACTGCAGGAGAGGGCCGTGGGAGGGGAGGGCAGGTGGGTGTGGGAGACATAAGAGAGTGTGTAGTTGTGGGTGGGTGCATGTGGGGCGGGCGGGGCGGAAGCAGTGGTGGCTTGCCGCCTCCCTCCACCTCCCACCTCGCCTGCAACCACCTCCCTGCTACTCCCTCAAACACCAAGCCCCGTTCAGCCCCCCTGTTTGCCCCTTGCTGCCTCCGCCTGCCGTGCATGCCTGGGCCCCACCAAGGTGCCCACTCCGGCCCCCAATGCTCTGCCCGCGCTCCTGCCACCCTCCCCTCCCTCCCTTGTGCCCACCCTGGCCCCTCCCAGATAGCGCCCTCCCCACGACCCGCCCCACCCGTCCAAAGTTGTCCGCCGGCTGGGCGCAGGGTATGAGGCCGTAGATGAAGAGCACCGCAGCGCCGGCCAGGGCTAGGTACCAGCCCTTGCCCAGCCGCACAGACTGCCAGACCAGCCAGCCGCCGCCAATTTCGGCCACCCCGGCTGCCAGGAAGAGGACCAGGGAGAGGATGATCTGGCAGGCAGGCAGGCAGGCAGGCGGGAGGGGGTGGAACAAGGGCGGTGAGAGCAGGGTTGCTGTTGGGGTGAGGGGGTGAGAGCGGCATGTTTGCCTGGGTAGACCTGGAAGAATGGGGCTGTTAACATCAGGCAGGTGCACTTTTCAACCACGCATGAAGCGTGACGTGTGGCGGAGGCGCTGCCTGCGCGGAAGTGTGGGTGCAGCGGGAGAATGGACACAGACAGTAGCAGCATGCAGGGACCGCCTGTGCCTCAGTGCGCGCCATTCAACGGCGTGCGGGGGCACAAGAGGGCTTGCGGCTGCCGCAGCATGCGGGCGATGGGGAGGCCTGGGTCGCACCGCCTGGCACCAGCTGCACCCACTTCCCCGGCTGTCCCTTGCCCACGACGTTTGCCCATGACGTCCCCAGCTTCAGGATTCACCTTTGTTGCAACAAACACGGTATCACAAGAACTAAGGAAGGAAGGAAGGGCATGCGCACTCACCTTGCCTGCTGTCCAGCGGAAGTCGTCCCCAGCGTCGCCGCTGGGCGCAGGTGCAGGCGCCCCCGCAACGCTGCTGCTAGGGCCGCCGTCTAGCCAGGCCAGCTCGCTGCCACTGCTGCCGGTTTGCATGTTAGAACTGCTGGAAACAGAGAGGCGTCAGCCTGGCCAGGTTGCCTCTTCAGTGGCAGTGGCGGGGGAGCACACACATGTTGGCCTGGCTGCCCTAGGGCCGGTTCCAGCTGTCGTTGATCGTCACTGGGAGCACAATGCGCCGCCTGGAACTCAAATGAGCAGTCGAGCAGACTCCATGCCTCATGCGGGCTCCATGCGGAGCGCTGTGCTGGAAGCCGCGCACACCTGATGATGCGCTGGTCTCGACAAGGCGTCAAACTTTGCGAGCCCCTTCTCAACGACGCCCCGCCCTGCCCTCCACCAGTCAGCGCCTGGGCCACACAACACTCGCACCGCCCGCGCTTGTCGCTGGGCAGCGTTCCCGTCCCCTCCGCAGCCCGCCCTTGCTGCTCTTTCGCCTCCTCAGCCTGCAGCAACCGGCCAGGATGGCCGGGGCAGCGGCGCAGCAGCCTTGGCTCTCCCAGAGTGGCACATCGCCGCAGGGGCACTCGCCGCCAGCTGCAGAGGTCGTCGACGATGAGTACAACCACGAACTGTTCAAGCAAGACGACTTCAGGTCAGCCAGGCAGAGTTTGAGCGCCCCGGGCCAGCTTCAATCGGCTCCCCCGCCTGGCCCTCCCGCCCCTCCCTGACCCCCCTCCCCCCTCTCTCTGTCCCATGCAGGCTCTGGTGAGTGAGCCGTCCAGTGCGGGCGGGCTCAGGGCTTACTTGTAGGCAGAGCGGCCCGAGTCATATCGCTCAACCTTCTCCAGGCGGCCAGCCCCGCTTTTGCGCTCTGCCTGCACCCTGGGGGCTCTCCCAACGGCGCGTCGGCCGCTGGATTCCAGGCGATCCGACCCACTGGTCCCCTGCTGGCGGCGGTACTGCCTCGGGGCGGCGGCCCCCCGCTTCCAGCTGTGGCAGGGACCACCCCACCCGAACTCACCTCTGCCCCTCCTGCGCCCCTCCCTGTTGCAGGTGCATGAAGGTGGGTGCAGCATGGCCAGTGGTGTGGCTTGTGGGGCAGGGCTAGCGCATGTCGGCTTTGTGAGCCAACGACAGGCGTTGAAGGGGTGGTCGCCGGCAGCCTCGCGGCAGGTCGCAGCCGCGCGACAGGCGGCTGCACGCGCCGCACTCGTTGACCGCCCTGCGAGCAGTCAGTCAGGCTCATACGGCAGCAGTGGGTGCACGCAGGCGGCGGTGCTCGGGCGCAAGCCCGCGTCGGCGGTCCGCCCCGTAGTGGCAAAATGCATGACGCACAGCTACCGGCGGCGGTATCCCACGTGCAACTGCCTGCCCCACCCGCCCGCCGCGCTCACTCATGCCTCTTCTGTCCCCCTGCCCTTTTCGCTCCTCTCTGCCCTTCTCTCCCCAGGTCATCCCCTGCACCAAGCGCTTTGTGCACGACTGGACCATCTGCCCGTTTGCGCACGCCGGGGAGAAGGCGGTGCGGCGCGACCCCCGCCTGCACAACTACACAGGCATCGCGTGCCCAGGTCTGTGCTGGGTTGCCCATGCAAATGTGTGTGTGTCTGGCGTCATATGCGCTGCACCCAGCACGACGCAGTCGTGCAGGAGCAGGGTTGGCAGCAGTGCCGTGTGTGCCAGTGTGCCACGCAACCAGTGGGGTTGAGGGGTGAGATCATCTCCCCGCTCACTCACCCTCCCCCCGTATTCATGCCTCCCTCCTCCCCCCCATGCATTCGCGCCCTCCTCTCGTTCTTCGCAGACATGAAAAAGGTTGGTGGGGGGTGGAATCATGAGCCTGTCACGGGCGCCTGTGGGTGCGGCCTGGTGTGTGGATACTTTGGGAAGCCGCCTCGGCAGCCGGGGGCGACAGGATTCCCAGGCGCCATGAGCGCGCACACAATGCGACGCTCCGCATGCGTTGCCCACGCCCTCACCCCTGCCTCCGCCATCTCACCCTCCCCTGCGCCCCCTCTCCCGCCTCCCTCTGCCCCTGCAGACGGGCAGCTGCATCCGCGGCGAGAAGTGCCCCTATGCCCACAACGTGTTTGAGTACTGGCTGCACCCCACGCGCTACCGCACCCAGCTGTGCAACGACGGTCCCACCTGCCGCCGCGGCATCTGCTTCTTCGCGCACAGGTGGGGGCGGGCAAACGGGGCCCCACCAGACCGGCCAGGTGGCTTGGCGCCCGACCGGCCAGGTTGCATGGCGTCAACCCTGCATGTTTCCGCACCGCCGTACACGCCTGCCCTGAAAGGCCTGCTGCGGTTCTCACACACCCTGTGCCCTCCCTCAATGCGCCGCGCCTGCTCTCGAACTATGTGCACTTATCGACTGCTCCACACAACCTCCTTTCAATCCTCCGCCCCTCACCCTCCCCCCTGTTGCAGCCCCGAGGCGCCGCGCGTGCCCGCCTGCACGCCTCCTCTCCAAACAACAACCGTTGCGTGGTTTCTCACCGCCCGCGTGTCCCCCTGGTGTGCCTCTCCCCCCATGATGCAGCCTGGAGGAGCTGCGCGTGCCCGCCTGCAAGCCGTACGTCAGTCCAGAGGCGCTGGCCCGCGCCTCCCTGGAGGCCATCCAGCAGAACCCGCACCCCCTGGGGCAGCAGCTGCCCAACCCGGTGGCAGCTGCCCAGCAGCAGGCGGCTGCCATTGCCGCCATGGGGCGCGCACCCAACGGCATGCGTGGCGGCGGCGGCGGCTACGGCCACGGCCGCCCGGGAGATTCGGCGCCCAGCAGCCTGACCGTGTCCGCAACCCCGTTTGTGCCCAACGGCTTCCACACCCCCTCTGGTGCGTGCCAGTATGGGCCGGGCACGCGGGTGCTGGCAGGGTGGCCGCAGCGTCCGTGCACGCTGAAGCTGTTGTGCCGTGTGCGGCCTGAAGCTTTGCTGTGTTGCGCTCCTGCAAGAAGCGCACACATCGCCAACCCGCTGCTGTTCTGCCCTCCCGCAGGCGAGCCGGTGCGCTACTCCGCCCCCGGCGGCAGCCTGATGGGTGGCAGCCCGCACCACGGCGGCGAGATGCACAGCGTGCACAGCATGGGTGCCATGCACATGCCCAGCATGCACAGCGCGGAGTACGGCGGCGGCAGCCTGCCCGGCCACTTCCTGGGCCAGCCTCAGCTGTCGGCGCCTGCATCCCAGCAGCAGCAGCGCTGGGGTGGCGGCGGCGGCGGCAGCCACGCCCAGGGCGGCGGCATGCAGCACCGCCCGCAGTACGGCGCCTCCATGCCCTCGAACGGCAACGCCCCCGGGATGCGGGGGCAGGGGCATTATGGCGGGCGCGGCGGCGCCGCTGGCAGCGCACCCCACGACTCTGGCATGTCCCTGGCCGGTGCCAACATGCGCGCCCACCAGCAGTACCAGCAGCAGCAGGGCATGAACGGCTACAACTCCGGGCCGCCCGCCGCCTCCCCCAGCCGCGGCAACGGGGGCCCCAAGTCCTACCCCAGCAGCTTTGCTGCGATGCAGCAGCACCCCAACGCGTTTGGCGGCTACGGCGCCATGGAGGGCGGCAACAACGACGGCAGGCACAGCGGGCGCAGCACGCATAGCGGGCAGGCCAGTGACGAGGACGAGGGTGAGCCGCCGCCGGGTGCAGTGGCGGGGGGTGATGTGTAGAGGAGCCCAAACACCCCAGCCGTCCCTGCTGTGCCAGCCTCGTGCTGCAGAGCCGCTGCCATGTACCCTCCTTGCCCCTGTAGTGCCCATCTGACCCCCCCCGCCCTCCCTTTGCCGCCTCCGCAGGCTCCCCTGCCCATGGCCAGCAGGGCAGCGGGCGCACCAGCCCCGAGCACGACCTCGCCCAGTCCCTGGCCTCCCTCAAGATTGCGCTGACCCAGCAGCAGCTGGCGGCCGCGGCCGGCTCGGTGAGCGCCGCCACGCTCCTGCGCCGCGTGGCATGCCTGCCTCTCATCACCTCCCCGCCCGGCCCTTGTTCCAGCGGTGGCCCACGCTGCAGCCAGCCCTGCCTTGCCTGCCCCGCCCTGCCCATGCCCTGCCCGCCAATCTCACTCTCACTCCGCCCCTGCTTTCACCCACCCTCTCCTCCATGCACAGAACCATGAGGTGGTGATCAGCACCCTGCACCAGATCCTGAAGGACGCCATGGCACAGCAGGGCGGACCCAGCAACGGCGGCAGCCTGGCCGGCAGCTTTGGCGCCCCCGGCGCCGCCAACGAGGCCGCCGCCGTGGCGGCGGCCGCCGCCTGCGCTGCGGCCGCTGCCGCTTCGCAGCACCAGATGGGCGGCCACGGAGGCGGGCTGCCGCCCTACTGCAGCTCACCCAACGCAGCCGTGGGCTCCTCCTTTGGCTCTGGTGAGCAGGGCGGCAGCAGCCCACCAAAGCGCATGCTGCTGAGCCTGCTGCGCGCGCTGCGAGGTGCTGCCACACCGCCTGCCCTGCGCTCGTGCCCCGCGCCTGCGCAACACCCTGGCAGTCGCCCTGCCGAGCTGCTGCTCGGTGCTCTGCGCCCATAGGCGTGAGCATCCCTACGCGCCATCACACCCCACCGCCTGACCACTCTTTGGAGCCTCCCGCCCCCGCCACCCGCACCCACTGCAGACCCCTCCCTCAACGGCTCCGCCCCCCGCTACTCCCTCGGCTCTGACGACAACGGGGGCGCCTCCACAGAGGCGGTGAAATCCGGCAACGGCCGGCTGTCCGCCTCCCCCGACGCCATCGCCTGCTACCAAGCCGCCATGCTGGCGGCCGCTGGCGGGTACACCGGCATGCTGCCGCTGCGCGGCAGCAGCGGCGGGCTGCAGGCGGCGGCGGTGCCCACGCCGCGCACCTCGTGCGAGTCTGCGCCAGCTGGCAGCATGTGCGCTGAGGTGGAGCCCGCTGCCCCACCGGCTGCCGCCTCCCCTGCTCCCGTGGAGGCGGCAGAGGGCATGTGATCGCCCCTCGCCTGCCCTGCGTGCCCACCCGAAAGGCTTCGATTCTGCGGCCCGCGACGGCGACGTGCCCTGGCCCAACAGGCCCGTGCCCGCCGTCGAGTCTCGCACCTCGGTGCACCTGACGGTGGCCCCTTCCCCCCCACCCCGTATCTACCCCCCGTCCCCTCCTCCTACCCGTGTCCGTCCGTTGAAGCATCCCTGGAGCCTCCCCCTCCTTTGCATTCATGTGAGAAGCACCGGCACACATGCATCCTCAGTGTTCAGTCACCACCTCTTCTTTTGCGCACACACCCTGCTCCTCCCAAGACCTAGCACCCCCTGCTTGCCCCCCTTTGTGCGCTTCCCTGCCGAATCCACCCCCCTTTGCGAGCGCCGCGCCGTGCCGGCCAGCGGTGGAATTGTGTCGCGCCTGCTGCTGCCGGCGCTGCACTTCCTCCCCCGCCCACCCCTCCTCTCGCCTATATCTATGTCCCCACAAGCCTTCCAGCCCGGTGAGGGCCCCACACCCCCCTGCGTAGCGAGCCTGCCTCTTCCAACTTTTTTGAAGCCGCCAGCGCGCGTGCCTGCCTCTTCCGACTCCCTTTTTCAGCCGCCAAACGGGCGGTGGCTTGCACGCTGCGCCCCCCTGGCCCCGCCGCTGCTCGTTTGCCACTTGCAGCGCCGCCGGCCTCAAACCCCTTCCCTCGTGCCGCGCCCCTGCACGTGCCCGCACGACGACGAATGGCTCAGCGCTCCCTTTGGACTTGGTTTGCCCCCCCTGCCTTTGATGAATTCTTAGACGAAATTCTGCTGCCGCGGCCGTGCAGCACGCCGGCGCGACCCGACCGCGCCGCGCCCCACCTTTATCCCCTCCACCTGCCCTGTCGAAAAAACCCTCCCACCCATGCCCGCCCCTCGCATCCCCCCTTCTTTTTTTCCCTGGGCACCCCTCTTTATGTTTCCCGGCCCTCTGCAGACACTGCTGCCCACCCCCTCCCCACCCCACCCCCTTCGGTATGTTCCCACCCTCCCATCCCACCCCCCACCCCCCCACCCCACCCTTCACCTATTTCTAGCGGCCGCCAGGGGTGCCTCTGCCCCCACCCCGGCGCGCCCCCTCAGCCTCCCCATCACTCCCGCCCACACCAGTCACCCTGCCCCACCCTACCAACTGTCGGCGCTGCCGCGCCCTTTGAAGCCACACACACACCCCGGCGCCTGGCTCGCCTCCTTGTCCTCCCCCCCCACCCCTCTTCCTCCCCTTCCTTGGCTCTTTCTCTGCACTTCGCACCGGCACAGTCCCCCCCCCCCCTCCCGCGCCCCGCCCCCACCCGGCTCTGTGGCGCCCAAGCCGAAACCCTCTCTGATTGCTTCTTTTCCACCCCCCACCAAACCCAGCCCAGCATCACCCCAGCCGCCGCGTGCCGGCCCCCCTCCGCCCCCACCCCGTTTTTTCGCTCGCCATCACCGCCCCACCAGCACCGCACACCCCACACGCCCCCCAAACAATGCCGTCGATTCTGCCTCTTCTTTGCGTCGCCAAAATCTTTCAAACTTCTTGGATTGGTTGGGAGCTGCGGCCGGCCTCCCTCCCCCGCTTTGCGTGCCCTACGTGTAACACACCCCGGTGGCCAGGTGGCAGGCAGTCAACAGGCGGGTGGCGGTGTGAGACAACAGGGGGAGCGGGTCACACAGGCTGGTGGGCTTGCCACGTTTGCAGGTTGAACCGGTGCAAGAAAAGAAAGGCAAGCTCAAGCGCTGTCGGGAGGGCTGTGGAGCTGCACCAGGCGTGCAGCGAGGCACAAAGGGCGGTGGGCGAGGTGGGGGGGCATGTCGGGGTGCAGGCGGGCCAGTGAGAGACCGGGAGGGGTCTGGCTTCACGCGTCCAGGCAGGGGCATGGAGGCCCCTAGGCGTCCAGGAAGGGGGTGGAGGCGATCAGGCGTCCAAGGAGGGCAAGGAGGCCGGCAGGCGCCGAGGGAGGGCAAGGGGTGCACTAGGCGCCCAGGGAGGGGTGGCGGCCACCAGTCCATCCAGGTCCACCAGGCATCAGGGAAGGGGTGGGGCCTGACCGTCACTCAGGGAAGAAGGCATGGAGGCGACCAGGCATGCGTCCAGGGAGGCCATGCAGGCGAACGAAGTTTTAGATATCGACAGGCTCAACCGCCCAGGATTGAACTCACAAATACGTAGCGCAACCTCAGCACCCCCTCTTTATTGGAACGAGGCCACGGCGGCGATGGGGGCATGCATGACTATGCGTCCAGCGAGGCCATGGAGGCGATGGAGGCTGAGCTGCCCAGGGAGGCGTTGTTGGGGTCGCACGAGTCGAGCACCATGGTCACGGGGCCGTCGTTCTGTGGGGGCAGGGGGGGAGTTTTGGGGAGGGAAGGGCCAGCAGCCTGAGCCACATGCAGGTTGCGTACTGGGGATGAGGAGGGCCGGCAGAGGCACCATGGTCGGGGGGCCGTCGATCTGTGCGTGTGGGGAGGGAAGGCGGGGTGGAAGGCCCCAGCCTGAGCCACGTAAAGGCGGTGTTCAGGACATGGGAGGGGTGGGGAGGGGCCGGCGGCATGGTGAATGGGGGCGGTCACTCTGAAAATGAGGCGCGGGGAGGGGGCATTGGTGGAGAGAGAGGGCGAGAGGAGCGGTTGGTTGGTCGTTCAGTCACCTGCCCCCTGCAGCATGGCCATGGGGCTGTGGCCAACAGGTGGGGTAGGGGGCAGGGCAGGCAGTGGGGGAGGGCAGGGCAGGGAGGGAAGGAGGGGAGGACAGGCAGGTGGGCGTCTGGGGGTGGCCGGGCGGGAGGTCTGTGCATCAGCTGTGCCGTGGCTCCCTGCCCCCCCTGCCTCTCCTTCTCTCACTGCAGTCACCTCCACGCCCACATCTGCACCAAACCCTGCAGCAGCATGGCCACCCACCGCACCCCACCTTCCTCCCACCTTCCTCCCCACCCGCCTTCCTTCCGCCGCCGATCTCCCCCGTACACCCCCTCCCCCGCCCTCATGGGCGCCCGGCAGCACTCCAGCTCAAGCCCACCTCACCACCGGCGCTGACCTCCCCCTCCCCCGCCGCCTCATCTCCTTGTGCTCTGCCCCCAAGCTTCAGCACCCGGCTCACCACCAGAGCCACCGACATCATGGCCCCAAACACGCCGTCCTGCACCCGCTCCGGCTGCCCGTACTGCCGCCGCACTTGCTCCAGAAAGGCTGCATACGCCTCGCGGGCCTGGGGGAGGGGCGGGGTGAGGTGGCGAGCTGGTGGGTGAGCAAACAGGCAGGAACAGAAGGGGTGTAGAGGGGGTTGGGAAAGTGGAGGACGCTTGTACCAAGCCAAGGGGGGGCGGGGGCGGGGGGGGGGCGGCTGTATGCGTGTGGGCCAAGGAGCGGCGGGGCACGCCTGCTTGCCACCAATGCATGTTCAACCAACAGGGCAGCGGCGTGTGACTGCCAAGCCACGCTGCCAGCTCTCTGCCATTCCCGCCTCCCTGCCCCCAAACGCCAGGAGCCCATCCCTCTCCCAGGGGCCCCACTGCCTGCCCACCTGAGTCGGCGGCATGGCCTTGCTAAAGTCCGGCTTGCCTTTACCCTGAAGGCGGGCAAACAGGGTGAATTGGGAGACACACAGCACCTCGTAGCCGCGGGCGACCACAGTATCCGCCCACGCGCGGCCGCCGTCGGCGGCGGGCCACAGCCGCAGCCCGCAAATCTTGCGCGCTCTGTACGACGTGGCAGGGTGGGCAAGGCAAACCGATGAATGGTGGACCCGAGTGGTGATGGGCAGGATTGGTGGTTGGGGTGGGCAGCAGGCAGGGCGGAGCTGCGTCTTTCAACAGTGCATCCAAGGCGCACAAACCATGCGGGCGTGCTTGCAAGTGGGGGGCAGCAGCACGGCGGCCCGCCAACATGGCCGTGCAGTGACGCACTCTGCTGGTGCACACAACAGGCTGCACGGTTCCAGGGCCATGCACACAATTCCATTTTGCCTTCCCCTGTTGAGGCGCACATGTAATCTGCATCTGCCGCTGTGTCTGTGTCTCGAAGGCCCACTAGGCACAGCAGGCCGGGGCCAATGGAGGAGACCACCTGCCCGTCCACCTGCAGGCATCAAAGGCAGGGTTTGAGGTGGCTCAGGAATTATACAACGATAAAGTGTGCGTCTTGCGTGGGCTTGGGGAGGAAATGACTGAAGTGGGGGCGGTGGAGCACTGCTGGCGCCGGCAGCCGCAGCTACGGCGGCGGCCAGACACGGCCGTGGGCGGCGGCGGCCGCCGAGCTGAAATTAACTTGCCTCCACTGATGCGCTGCACACTCTCTGCACCACCGCTCGCATGTTGTGTTCCCGCAGCGAGTGCCGGGAGATGCCGACCGGGCTGTTGATGGGCGCACAGTCGCAACGTGAGCACAGGGAAGAGTGACAGGGACACGGCTAATTAAGCATGCATTTCGACTTCATGATTTCGACTTCATGATGATACAGGCTGGCACCTGCCGCCGCCTGCGCCCCGACGCCAGCTCCTGGTCATGACTGATCTGATTAGCCCTGGCCGCTGCACAAGCTTTGCACGAATGGTGCATCGACTGCATAGACGTATTGCTCAATCATACTGAATCAAAGAGGAGAAGGCATTCCTTAGGGCGGCACTGCACCTTGCTGTCGACGCTGCTCGGCTGTTGCCGGTGCTGCCCCTTGGTCATTTGGCGCCACCTCGCCGCCGCCGCCGTCTGTGGGGGCATCCCCTCGATACAATGCCGCGTGCTTGTTTATGAGCGCCTGCCAGTATGCCCAGCTGAACTCCTCCGTCAGATGGGTGAATGCAAACGCCTGCGCAGCAGGCAGCAGGAGCGAGGGAAGGAGGGGTACGAGTGAGGCGCAACGCTTCAGCCTGGCATGGCCTGGGGCACACATGCAAGCGTACCAGTATGCTAGCATCATCAGGTTGGTCGCTCTGGGCAGCACAGTTTCGCACGCCTGACCCTTTTGCACCCCCAACGGAGGGCCGCCGAGTGCGGGCACCACGAGCAGCCCAGCTAAGCCAGGCCCCGGCATGTGCACCCCCTGGCAGCGGCCTTGGCAGTGACCGGTCAAAACCAGTCACAGTCCATCCCCGCCACCGCAACCAAGTAACGCTGCATTCTCGCCGCCCCGCCTTGGCATCAGGGCGTTTGAACCCACCCCCTGCAGCAGTACCATATGTCGACACACACCCAGTTGCTGGCAGGTGCAGTGGCCGGGCACCCACCTGGGCATTGGCGGCGATGCGCTGCGCCGTGGCCTGGTTGTCGGGGTGCGCCCGCAGCTGTGAAATCAGGTCAAGTATGTCCTCCTCGTCCCGCGTCCAGAAGTGCATGAAATGGACGCAGGGGGAGATGGCACGGTAGTACCTGCGGCAGGAGGGAGGGCAGGCAGGGGGGCGGATGGGAGGGCCGAGAGCGGGTGTGGGGGGAAGTGCGGCTCTCATACATGTGCCCAGGAGTGGGCGCAGGGGAAGAATGAAGGGCAGTTGATTTCCAGATCTCTTGGGTGTTGTTGGAACGCCGCGGTGGATGGCTACATATATTTGTCGCAACCAGAATGGTGCAGCAGGGCAGAATACAAGTCCGCCCATGGCACACACACCCCACCACCGACACCCACACGAACATGGCCTGCCTATCCATAGTGACATAATTGCCAATATCATAGACCACCAACGGTAGCCAATCCAGGCCAGGCATGCTGCATGGGTGCTTGCATGCATGGTTTGACATCCTTGTCATCATCAAACAGCCTCCCTGGCTCACCACTCCACCATGGCTGACGCCTGCTTCAGCACAAGGCTGTTTGTGGCCAAGAGGTGGCCCATGCGCCAGGCGGCCGTGCTCCCGTCTGCGTTCACAAGGTACCTGAAGCAAGAGAGGCGGGGGCGAGGGCGGGCTTAGCAGCAAAGCACAGGTGGCTGCAGGCACCTGGACGGAATGGAGCGGCTGGGAATCATTCGGGAGCTCTGCAGCGGAAGGAACCTTAATGGTTGCACCTGCAGCCGCCAGTGGGCACGATTGAAGTCCAACAGGCAAGCGTATTGGGTGTGGGACAGCAGCAGCAAAGGACGGGCCAGCAGACAAATTACGCACCACACAAGCTATCCTCCACGGACGTGTGCTGCACTGCACTGCATGTACTATGGCCCCCGCCGCTAGGGGCCGGTCACTGCGAGGCATCAAGCACTACACCACCTGGCCACCCGTGGGCGGTGCATAATGTGCACCATTCTTTTCCACACAAGAAGCAGCAGGCACAGCAGGCAAGCTGCCCCTCCCACTCACTTGTGCTGCGTGTAATAGTCCCGCCCCACCGGCGGGCCCTCCACGTGGCGTGGCCCCCCATGCTCGCTCACATCATCCGTGATTGTGCAGTTGAGCACGTCGGGGTGCCGCCAGCTCATCTCAGCCAGTTTCCAGCGCGCACACCCCTGCGCAGCGCGGATCTCTTCCACCCCCCCGATGTAGGTGCCGGAGCAGATGCTGGCGCCCCTGCAGGGGGCAGGCAGGTAGGTGGGGCGGCATGGCGGTGAGTGGGGATGGCATCCACTCTCACGAGGGTCCGATGTGCCGATAGGGTTAGGATTACCCAGTCAAGGTGCTGTGGCACTGCTGCAGGGCAAGAGGGGGCGTTCCAAAGTGCAAGCGGGCCAGTCTGGGTTGGTTGGTGTGGCTGGAATGCGGCGTGCCTCCTCCACTTCCCTCAAACAACAACAAAAAATGGAGCGCACACGAAGCAACGCTCACCGAAAGAAGGCCAGGTCCCTCTTTTCTGACCAGGGCAGAAAATGGGGCTCGAACGAGGGCTGGGCAGAGGGGAGTGGGCATGTTTGGGGGGCATCAGGATGAGGGCGGGAGGGCAAAGGCAGGGGTGGGATGGGGAGCGCATGGGAAAGGGGAGAGCAGTACGGCAGGGGACAGCACAGCACAGTGCAGTGTGGCATAGCGTAATACAGCATCCCGCTGCACAGCACAGCACCGCACAGCGCAGCGCAGCAGAGCACGGCATGCCCCCCCGCACCGCACCCCCGCACCTTGAAGTGTGGCACCAGGATCTCTCGCTCCGAGTAGTGTTTGAACACGGCAAACACGGGGGCGGGGCAGGGGTTGGGCACGTCATCCTGCAGGCGTGCAACCGGGTCAGTTGGTCTGTCAGTCAGTCAGTCAGTCAGTCAATCAGTGGCACAGACCATTGCCGCATGTGCAGTCTGCAGAGCAGGGAAGGCTCATTGGGTTGGACAGGGGACCGGCGCTAGGGCTGCATGTGGTTGGTTGGTTGGTTGGGAGAGCGGGGCCACAGGATGGTGCTCGCAGCCGGGTGGCACTCAAGTGAGCACCAGCAGAGCCCAGCAGCAGGCAGGTGGGGGGGTTTGGTGCGTGGGCCAGGAGCGGGCAGCAGGAGGAGGTGGGCGGGCACCTGGGCGGGCCGCCGGGCAGGCTGCACAGCAGAGCAGGCAGAGGGCTCCCCCCCCACGCACCCGCCCCTCAATGTGAACAGGACACTTTGCCTGGGCGCCACAATGGACGGTGCCTCTGCATGCTTCCTGGCCCAATGCGGCCTTGTGCCCACCATCAAACCTTTGACCCCACACCCTTAAGTTCTGGTGCATCCTTCCGTTGTCTCCACACTGCGACGGGAGCAACCCCAGGAAGCCCTGCTGGGTTTGGGGCCAGCCAGCGGGGGGTGCCTCCCCGCCTCCCGGCTCACCTTGACCCCGCAGTGGGTGTGGTCGCTCACGCAGAAGAGCAGGGGCAGGCCTTCCGGTATGCTGAGCCGGCCGGCGTCCATGCCCTTCTGCAGGCCTGTTAAGATCAGCAGCATCACTCCGTTGCAGAGGGGGCCGCACTCCTCTCCGGTGCGGCGCGGGAAGAAAAGTGTGCCATTGCGCACCTGCAGGGGTGGACAGCGGTGCAGGACAGCGGGCAGTAGGGTTCCATGGGGTGGTGGAGGGGAGCAGCAGAGTGGCGGGAGCTTGGAATGCCGGGGCATTTGGCGAGCGAGCGGCAGGGCGGGTGCTGTGCTTAGGTGCGCAGGTGGCAGCGTGCGCAAGTCCCATGCATCGCAAGCCACCCATACTGAGCAGCATCTTACAGACTGCACCACCCCCGGATCCGTGCCTCGCCCAGCGATGATAAAGATTAAATTGTGATAATGATAAAATAATCTTGTCCAACCTCCAGTGGGTAGTGCACATGAATGTTTTTCCCTTGGACGTTCGATACCTGCACCGCCCTGCTCCAGCCCACGCCCGCCCCGCCCCCCTCCCGGGCCTCACCTGCACCCAGTGGCAGATGTCGCTTGCCTCCCCATACACTTTGAGGAATTCTGCCGTGGCCTGCACATCGGCGAGCGTGTAGCCGCGTGCGTAGGGCTCAAAATCCTGTTCCGGTGCCGCCGACAGCTGCTGGGCGCTGTCGTTGAGGGACTTGAGCAGGGAGGGTATCGCGCCCGGCCCGCCGCACAGCAGCTCCGCGTCTGCGGTATCTGCTGCTGCTGCTGCTGCTGCTGCTGCCCCTCGCCTGCCGGAGGGGCCAGTGGGTCTGCCGCCACAGTGGCTGCTGCTGCTGCTGCTGCCATCGTCAACGGTCGCTTTCACCTGTGCCGACACCTCTGCTGCCGAATTGTTTCTGTGCCGTTGCTGCCCCTCCTTGCCTTGCTGCCGACGGGGATGGGGCAAAGCACCAGTGGTGCGCATGGCTGCCTCACGCTGGGGGCAGGAGGGACACTGGACCAGCGGGCAGGCAGTGGCCCCGCCGCCCCTGCTGCCGCCGGCGAAAGTGGCGCCGCAGATGGCCTCGCCGCCCCACCCCAGCAGCGCGGGCAGCGCTCCCATTGCTGCCAGGGACAGCAGGATGCCAACCAGCGCCCGGCCGGGTGTGTGTCTTTTCTCCGCCTGCCCGCCAAGGGGCGCCATGGCGAGTTTGCAGGGAGAGGCTCGCCCCTCCCTTGGTCGTTTGATGCGAAACTTGAGGCACGCCGTGTGATACAGGGGATGCGTGCAGTGGACGGAGCTTGGGCAGCAGGGGCGCCACAGGGCGCCACAGGCCAGGCCAGGCTGGCGGCAAGTGTCTGCCAGGGCGCAGTGCCCACGCGCGCTTGCGTCCATTCAATCTGTATGGTTGCCAGATGTCTGTTTGGACCTCGTCTGTTTAAAAGCACACTGTTGACTGAATCGAATGGATGTCAACAACAAACCTGGATCCTGACGGTTCCGCATGGTTTCAGCAAGCGCTGCCGCTGGTCAGTTCGTGTGCAATGCTTGCAAGCATGCGGCACACTCCTGTGACGCGCTCATGAATGACATAAATGAGATGTCATTATGATGTCATATACATGTACATGTATGAGGTGCAAGCAAGAATAATCATAGAGTGCATTCAATTGAAGGGTTGCGTGGGTGAAGCAATGCCATGGAAGCACAGGCTGTGTTGATCGACAGAAAGGAGGGCTCCTGAATCAACGAAAACAGGGCCAAGAAACACACAGCTTGGTTGTTGGGAACACAAGTGGGCTCAACACAGATTTGTTGGACCCGACTCCTGGCTGGTCAGCCGCCGTCAGCCAGCCTTTCCACCCACGCTGCCGGCACGGCTGCTGCCTGGAAGCCCCGTGCGTGCTGGCCGCAGCACCTGCCACGCCTGCTGCCGACAGCCGCTGCTGCAGCCGGCTGCAGCAGATGCAGCCGCGGCAGCTGCCAGGGCTTCTGGGCGCGGCGGCAGCGGCACCCGCATGCGGCTGCTGCTCGCTGCCCTGCTCAACTGGCGGGCTGCAGGGGCCTCGCTGGGCTGCTGCGGCTGCTGCTGCTGCTGCTGCTGGTACTGGGGTCCTGCTGCATTGACGGTACCGCCCAACCAGACGCTGCCAGAGGTTGGCGCTCCCAGCCGCACCTGCGCTTCAGCCAGCGGCTGGGCTTCCGCCCTGCCGCCGCCCGCCGCTCCGCCCGCCTGGCGCCGGTGCTGCTTCTGCTGCTTCTGCTGCTTCTGCTGCTGCGCCTCCTGCCGCTCCTGATTGCGTTGCCGACGCTCGGCCTTGGCCTGCCGGGCCGCTGCTGCAGTGGCCAGCTGCTGAAGGCCCCCCGAGGCATCCCAGCTGAGCACAGTCCCATCATCCAGCCCGGCAGACGCCCAGAGGCCTGCCAGGCACACGCACTGCGCCGCAGCCGCGCCGCCGGCATGCATGCCGTGGGCGTGGAGCGCCCGCACCACGCGGCGCTGCTGCGCCTGCGCCACCGCCTGCCGCCGCTTGCTGCTGCGCTTGCCGCTGCTGCCGCCGCTGCCAGCGGCGGCGGCGCTGATGCCGCCTTCTGCAGCAGCTGCCCCTGCAGCCGTGGCCAGGCCTGCATCAATCAGCACCACACTGCCAGATCTATCTGCCACCGCAAGCCAAGGGTGGTCCCAGCTCAGCCCTGCCACCTCTGCCGCCTGCTGCTGCAGCAGCACCGGGCGCGGCAGCTGGGCGCTGGCGCTGCCGCCGCTGCCGGGGCCGCTGCCGGGGCCGCCTCTCAGGCCAGAGAGATCGGCAAACCACACCCCGCCGTCCGACGTGCCAACAAAGGCTGTCTGCCCGTCGGCGCTGCAGTCAACCGCAGTAATTGCGGGAGCAGCTACTGCAGCAGCTGCACCAACGCCGACTGTGCTGCTGACGCCGCTTGTGGTGGAGAGGGAGGGGCATGCCAGCGAGGCAAGGCGGCGCAGCGAGCTGCCTTCCAGGCTGCAGGGAGAGAGACGGGCAGGTGGAGGGAAGCAGGTCAGATGGTCATGTTGAGATGCCTGGGTGGGGAGCTGGCTGGGTTGCTCACAGGCCACACAAGAGGGCACCCTGCTGGTTCCACACAGCTGTGGCTGCCAAGAGAAGGCCTGGCAGCCACACACACACTAAACAGCAGGCAGCCCCGCTGCCGTCCAGAAGTTGCAGGCCAGCTTCCCCTGCCCTGCCCAGCCCTGCCCTGCCCACCTGTACAGCAGCACCTCCCTGCCGCAGGCCGCCACCAGCAGGCCAGCCCGCAGGGAGAGGCCCGACACCCAGTCATCTGCAGGCAGGTGGGGGTGGGGATCGGGCAGGGAGGGTGTGAATAGTGGCAGGGTGAGCTGGGGTGAAGCTGTGCTGTCCACGCATGCCTTGCGGGAGGCAGCTGGCAGCGCTGCCCAGCAATTCATCCTGCCATGTCGAGAAGGCACCGGCAATGCTGCTGCAGCCGCCTTCTCTCAGGGCCGAAGCACTGTGCAAGGAAGAGTGCAGCAGCCGTGTGGTCGTGAGGCAGCACAGCATGCCCAGCGCCGCGCCACGCTCACCGGTGTGCAGCAGCTGCAGGCACTCCAGGCTGGCGCGGTCCCACACCCGGATGGTGCAGTCCCAGGAGCCGCTGCAGCTTTGCATGGGGTGGGGTGTAGGAGAAGAGGCATTAGGGGGGCGCATGCAAGGGGTGGGGTGCAGGAGAAGGGGCGCGTGTGAGGGAGGCGCGTGCATGCCCACACCAGCAACACAAGCAGCGGCTGGAACACGGCACCAGCAGTAGAGAGCAGTTGGCACGTCTTGTAAGGCAGCAAGGCACACCACCCGTCAAAATAGCAGGCATGGAAGGCTGCGGCACAGCCCCTCCGCTGCACGCTGCCGCCCCTTGCCCGCCCCACCTAATCAGCACATCCGGCGCCAGTTGCAGGCTGGTCACAGGGCCGGCGTGCCCCGTCAGCACAGCCCGCTCGCCTCCCAACTCAAACGGCAGCGCTGAGCCGCCGCCAGCGCTGGCGCCCCTGGCGCCACTGCTGCTGCCGCCGGCCCAGATGCGTATGCAGTGGTCGCTGCTGCCGCTTGCCAGCATGCCGGCGTCTGCGGCCAGGCAGCGCACAGTGCCGGCATGCCGCCGGCTGCAGGCAGGGCGTGCAGCGTGGAGGTGGGGAGGGGCAGCTGTGCTGCTGGCGGTGGGCAGTGCCCCTCTGCGCCTGAACCCCACATGTTGAGGCATGCTGAGACCACGGGCTGAGCACGGCTGAGACCACCGGCGAGCTACTGAGCTGCGCTATCTTAAGGCGTGCACTGCAGCGCTCTCTGTGCCCTGCCTAATGGCGCAGCCCTCTCCTGCCCTGCACACTGCACAGCCTGCCCCAGCTGCCGCACCCTGCCTACCTCACGGCCAGCTGGGTGCCAGTGTGCAGGTCCCACGCGCGCACACAGCGGTCCACCCCCCCTGCAAGGGCAGAGGCCCAAGGGAGAGCGAGTGTGTGGTGTGTGGGTGCAGCATGAGATGGTCAAGCCAGAGAGAGGGGGCATGGTGGAAGATGCAGCAGAGGTTTTATTTGCGGCCCAACCAAGGCAGGCAGCAATTGCAGACGAGGGCAACACACCACCCTCAGTTTTGGCTGGTCAAAGCGGCCGCCCAATCCAGCCGCCCCCCGCCGCACCTGTGAGCAGCAATCCCAGCTGCGCCAGCAGCACACAAGCCTTGACGGCATGCCCGCTGCCTGCCATCTTGTCTGTTGCAGGCCGCCCCAGCCACGCGCGTGAGGCCGCCTGCCGCTGTGCATAACGCCGTTGCCAGCTAGCGCCGCTGCCGCCGTCGCCACTGCCGGCGTCACCGGGCACCGGCGCCCACAGCGCGTGGTGCAGCTGCGGCCAGCATTGTTCCGATGCAAAATCCCTCCAGCATGTGCTGACGCAAGAGGCTGCGGCGAGCGTGCTGGGCGAGAGGAGGCTGAAGATGTTGCGCGCTATCAGAGGGTGTGGAAGGTCTGAGAACCGCCTGGGGGCCTGGTCGGCCGCCATGGCGACGAAAGAAGGGATCGGTGGCGGAAAGGCGATTACGCGAGGCCTGAAGAAGACTTGGGGGCGGCGGGCGCTGCTGTGCGCGACGCCGCCTGGCGGGGCGGCGTCGACCATCGATGCCGCCCCACCATGTAAGGCTGGGCGGCTGCCTGTGCATGTTCGGATATCAGCATGAAGGGGGCAAATGCAGATCTACCAGGCAGCTCCTTTGCAAAACAGAACAGGCGAGTTGGAGGTGAACCGAGCATTCGAGCCACCGGGCGTGAGAGTCGGTCACCTGGTGCGCCATGCCGCCATTCTCTTCAGGGCTGACCGTAAGAGGAGGTGTAGCACCGTACACGTGATGAAGTGCATGCAGGGCAGCCGGCTCTCATCTGCTGGTGCCCCACCGCCTACGCAGTGCTGTCCATTGGAGCTCCATCTACTGCGCACGCCTGGTTGCCACCTCGGCGCCGCCGCCACCTCGACTTTACCAAACAGGCCCTGCAGGATCGGAACCGGTGAATTGTCCCGCCATCATCCAGTGTTGATCAAACAAGGCCAACCCACAGCGCCCCCGCTACACGCGCCTTCCACGCTCGCCCAGAGCGGCTCCGCGGGCGACCAACCCGCACGACCCATGCCAGGAGCGCTTGAGACATCGCGAGATAGTCGGGGATGAGCGCGCTGCCGTTCCGCATGAGCTCCTTCTTCTTTGGCGGCAGAGGGTCGGGGCGCACGCCGCCGCTGGTGGACGGCGGCACGTCCCACGACCGTGCGCAGCCCATCGAGCCAGGGGAGGATGCAAGCCTGCACCAGGCGCTGCTGGAGCGCTCTGAAGTGGACTTAGAGTCGTGTTATGACGAAACCTTCGTCTTCAGCTGGCGGCGCTTGCTGCTTCACGTTGGGTGTGTGTGCCGCCGGGCCGCCCCATGCGCTGCGAGACATCTGCAGCCTCGCTGCTGTGAGAGCTCTGCACATCATGCTCCGCCCTGCCTGCTACCCAAGGCCTCTGCAGCCTGGGTTTGGTGCAACCGGAAGACCGCTGCGCTGCGCAGCTTCTATGCCGCTTGCATTGACCCCCGCCTCGCCCATCGTCTGCCGGGCTGTCCATCCTCGTGAACCCCGCCCCTCTTGCTGCCCGCACTCTGGGCACCCTACTGTGCGCGGCACGTGGCAACCCGCCCCTCACCCCCGCCTCCTCCTCCCCTCCTCTGTCCACTTCTTCCTCCTTGCAGCCCCGGCGCCCTGATGTGCATCGCCTACGTGGACCCAGGCAACCTGGAGGCCGACCTGCAGACGGGGGCGGGCACGGGCTACCAGCTGCTGTGGGTGCTGCTGTGGTCGACCACCTGTGGCTACCTGCTGCAGGTCAGCTGAGGGAGAAGCGGGGGGAGGGAGGGCAGTTGGTCTGTGCCTGTCGAGAGTTGCCTGGAGGGAGCACTGCCATCTTCCGTAGCTCCCGGCACGTTGGCCCCCGTACTGGAACCATGTCCGCCCCTCTCTGCCGCAATGCCGATGCCCCGCCCCTGCCCACCCCACCCTGCCCCGCTTGCCGACGCCTTGCTTGCCCATTCGCACCCTGTGCGTGCAGACGCTGGCAGCGCGGCTGGGCGTGGCAACCGGCAAGCACCTGGCGGAGCACTGCAGGTGGGCAGGGGGGACCAGGAAGTTGGGTTTGCTGCAGGGAGGGAGACCTGTGCTGCCAAGTGCCTGTGGATGGAACCAGGCTGGTGAGGGAGATGGGAGAGGGAAGGCAAGCACCGGTGCCGGGTACCGCCCCCGTCAGGTCCAGCATATCTACACCAGCGTCACAGCCTCACCTCTCCAGCGCCGGCTCGCGCTCTACTTGTGCCCACCTGCAACCGTTACGTCGCACCTGCCATCGTGCCTTACCACACCCACCCACCCACCCGTGTGCTCCCTGGTCCCCTTGGTACCGCAGGGAGCAGTACCCTCCGGGCGTGCGCCACGTGCTGTGGCTCATGGCGGAGCTGGCCATCGTGGGGTCGGATGTGCAGGAGGTGCGCGCTGCTTGGAGGGGCGCCCTTTGCAGTATGCCAGGAGTTGTGCGGGGAAGTTTGGGGTGTGTGCGTATGTGGGAGGGTTGAGAGGCCGTTCTCAACTCCCTGACGTGCCCATGCGCAAGCACCCTGCTGCACCGTGTGGCGGGGGCCGAGAAGGCATCATGCGCTTGCCGTCGTGCCAGCGCACAAACCCACTGCCCTGCACCCGCTGTGGCCTGGGCGCAGGTCATCGGAACCGCCCTGGCGCTGCTGCTGCTGAGCAAAGGCGCGCTGCCGCTGTGGGGTGGCGTCGTGCTGGCGGCGGTGGCTGCCTACCTGATGCTCTTTCTGGAGCGCCTGGGGGTGCGCTGGCTGGAGGCATGCTTCCACGTGCTCATTGCCGGTAAGCGTGCATACTAATGGCTGCGTGGTGGGGGTGTGGGTGGTGGGGTAAAGGGCTGGGCTGGGCGTGTGGTAGCATGCATGCATTGCCTGCGGGTGCAACCCCCTACACCCCAAATGGCGGGGGGCCAGGGGGCGGGCAGGGGGCGGCAGCATGCTCGGGGGGCGCGCTGGCGGGAGGCATGCTTCCATTCGCTCATTGCAGGTCAGAATGTGCGTGCTTGTGATGTCTTGATTCAAGGGAGGGGTGCTATGTGGTACTTGCCTCCCCCTCGCTACAGCCAGTCAGTGTACCCAAGGGGTTGCAATTCTGTGTGGCCTGCCTTACATCGTTCTCTCTCTGCTTAAGTCAGTGCATTCCCTGCGTGCCGCTGTTGGCGTCTGCCCCACCACCCTGCAGTGATGAGCGTGTCCATGGGCCTCCTTTTCTTCATGGTGGACATACCATACATTGAGGTGGCCAAAGGTGAGGGTGGGGTGGGTGGGTGGGTGCGTGTGTTGGGTGCCATGTTGGTTCCGTGGGGGAGCATCTGCCCGCTGTCCAGGCATGTGTTGTGTATTACAGCGTGCCGCCGTGAGGACAGGGGCATGTGCCCGCCCGGTGCCTCTGGGAGGTGCACACACGCGGGCAATCAATGAGGAGGAGGGCGGCGAGCAGTTTGCTTTGACTTTATGAGGGCAGGCCAGTTGGGCGCGTGGCGGGGGGGGGGACAGGGGCAGCGAGTGAGTGGGGGCACTACACATGTGTTGCAAGCCGAGCTGTGCACCCCTGTGCTCGCACCGCCGTGCCCTGCCCCTGCTCCCGCAGGCCTGGCGCTGCCCAGCCTGTCGCGTGAGGCCATCCCCACCGCCTGCGGCCTGCTGGGCGCAATCATTATGCCACATAACCTCTTCCTCCACTCCGCACTGGTGCACTCGCGGTGAGTCGCCGCTGGGGTCACGCTGCTGTGGCCAGCAGCAGGCAGGCAGGCAGGCAGGCAGGCAGGCAGACGGTGCCAGAGGCGGCGGCAGAGGCAGCGCGAGAGGGCAGCAGCAGCGTGCGGTTGGGCCGGCAGGCGACAGATATAATGCCCAGCGGCAGACGTGTTCATGCCGCTAAGCTTGCAGCGGATGGACGCAGTAGAATGCCAACCGCACCGCCCAGCGTGCTCAGCAGGCGGCGCTGGAGCCCCGCCTGCACCACTTGTGTGCCCTGCATTTCTACTGCACCTCCATTTTGCTGAGAAAGCTATGCGTGCCAGCAACCCTGTTGTGCGCCCCCGCCTCCTCGCAGGCCAGTGGAGGGCAGCTCAAACAACGGCGTGCCCGTGCACCGCAGCACGGCGGCCAAAAAGGTGAGGCACCGCCCCTTCCTGGATCCACCCAACCATGATGGCTGCCCTTCTGCTGCTGGCGTGCCCGACTGCCTGTGCATGGCGCTTGGGCTGCTGAAACAAGTCCCCCATGATCTGCTGGCGGCACACCTCACCACCGCCTGTGTCACCGCGTGCCCATCCTTCTGTCCCCGCCCCTCTGAATGTGTCCCGCCCTCCCTCTGCACAGGGGTCTGTGCTGTACTACAACATCAAGTCGGCCCTGCTCTGCTGACGGCACACCTCACCAACGCCTGTGCCCCCGCCTGCCCATCTTTCCGCCCTGCCCTGTGTCGCTTGTTCTCCCTGTGTGCAGGCGTCTTTGCTGTAGCACAATCCTTACTTGAGCACAACTTCCCCCTCTGTCACAACAATGACATCCCTTCAGCCCTTCTTGTGTGCAGGAGTTTGTGCTGTACTGCAACATTGAGTCGGCACTGGCCCTGGTGGCGGCTCACCTCACTAACCCCGCCTGCCCCTCCTTCTGACCCCGCCCCTGAATATGTCCCGCCCTTCCTGGGCACAGGAGTCTGTGCTGTACTACAACATCGAGTCGGCGCTGGCCCTGGTGGTCACGCTCTTCATCAACGTCTGCGTCATCGCCGTCTTTGCGTGCGGCTTCTTTGGCAAGCACACCGAGGAGGGTGAGGCGTGGGGGGAGCAGTTATTTGGGCATGTGCGATGGGCTGGGCTGGGCTGGGAAGAAGGGGCTGGTTGTGTACCGACGCAACAGCTGGGCGGGCGGCTCGTGTGGCAAGCACCCCAAAGAGGGCGAGCGGGGCGGAGCAGCTCGGCGGGCGTGTCAGTGGCAGTGGGGGAGGTCGGCAGATCCAGGCTTGGGTTAGGCGTGTGATTGGACGCGGTGGCTGGAGTTGAGGCTGGGGTGGGTTGATTGTGTGGGGTGTGGCTAACTGGCCGCCGTGCCTCCTCCCACTGGCTACCCCACCCCTGAGAAGCCCCCGCCCCTGCACCCGCCGCCCCCTTGGTGCAGAGATTGGTCTGGCCAATGCTGGAGCGTACCTGGGTGAAACGTTTGGGAAGCACATGACTGTGATCTGGGCGGTGGGCCTGCTGGCGGCGGGGCAGTCCAGGTGAGGCGGCCGCCAGCCAGGCAGCGCGCCCGCCCGCCGGATGCAGCCATACAGGCAGTTGCTTGTATGGATTGCCAGCGCAGCACCTGCAGCGCTGCAGCACTTGTGCCCCGGATCTGCCAGCACCTTGCCGCCAGCCCGGCCCCGCCCCCTCCCCCTGCCCCTGCCTTCCCTTGCTGCCTACCTTCCTGACCCTCCTGTTTTTCACAAGCCTTTTCCGGCTGCCCCTTCTCTCCTGACCGGTCCCTCTGGCAGCACGATGACTGGCACCTACGCCGGGCAGTTTGTGATGGGCGGATTCCTGGATCTCAAAGTGGGGCACTGTGTGTGTGGGGGGGAGGGGGGGGGGAGCAAACAAGCATGTGCGTGTGCATGTGCGTGTGGTGCCGGGAGCATTGCAGCCGGCGCTGCCTGCAGGGTGCCAGGCTCTCCTGTACGCATGTGGCACTGCCTGCCTGCATCATGCTGGGCCTGCTCCGTCACGCTGGGCCCGCTCCGTCACGCTGGGCCTGCCTGCATCATGCTGGGCCTGCTCCATCACCCTGGCCTGCCTGCATCATGCTGGGCCTGCCTCCATGATGGGGGGCTGCCCGTTGCACATGGCTGCACCCGCTCACACTGCGCCCCTTGCCGTGCTCACCCCGCCACCCCACCTCCCCTTGCCCTGGCCTGCCACCCCAGATCTCTGCTGGCCTGCGCACGCTGGTCACGCGCGCCGTCGCCATCTGCCCCACCCTGCTGGTGGCCCTCTCCCACAAGAGCGACAGCACAAAGGTGGGGGGGTTAGGGGACAGCGCACGCAAGTTTAGTGTGGGGGGGTGGCGCGCTGGAAGGAGATGCAGCATGCGGGACGGCGGCAGGCTGATGCCTGGCCAACTGCGTGCCTTCTCGCGAGGCCTGGCCACACACCAGGAGCTGGCACCGCTCCATTTGTCTGCCCGCTCCCTACCCCTCTCAGTGCCTATCCCCCTCCTTCCAACCCGCCGCAGCTGGATGTTCTGAACCAGGGCATCAACATCCTGCAGAGCGTGCAGCTGCCCTTCGCCGTCATCCCCTTGCTGCTCCTCACCTCGGACAAAGCCGTGATGGGGCGGTTTGTAAACAGCAGGGCAACCACGGGTGCGCAGCAGTGTGCATATCGTGGCGTGTGATGCGCTTGTGTGTGGCTGTCTGCAGTGTGGTGGGGCAGTCGGTGTGAAAGAACAACAGCAGCTGCAGTTGGGCGGGTGCAAGTGGAAATGGTTGTCTGAATGCGCCCAAGCCCTTGCTTGCTCAGCTGCGCCCAACATCCAACACATGCTGCCAACACCCTGCCGCCTGTAGCCAGGTGCTGGTCCATTGCGGCCGCCATTGTTGGGAGCACCTCCGCCGCTTATCTTTACCCTGTATCCGCAATAACACGCTTCGTAATGCTTGTGATGTGCAGCCACGTGCTGGGCCATTGCCGTCGCCATCATCGGCATCAACGCCTCCACCGCTTTTGAGACCCTGGCACCCTTCATGACCGACGGGCGCGCGTGGTGGATACACACACGTGAGGCGGTGGGGGCTGCCGCATGTGTGGGCTGGGCAGGGGCGCAGCTACTGCTATCGTGGGGCAGCAGCGGGCAGCGTGCAGGCGTGATGAACATCCCGAATGAGCCGGTTGAATCACCCAACTGCCCTGCTTCCAATGTGCCAGCTGGCAGCTGGGTGCCCCGGCGTGCCCCTGAGCCTCAGCTGTACACACCTGCCTGGCGTCCCCATTGACCGCCACAGTGGCATGCACACGCCTCCCATCCTCTGTGCCCCTCTTTGAACGTCCGCCCTCCTGTGCCCCTCGTTACACTTCCGCCCTCTGTGCCCCTCCTCTCTGTGCCCCCCTCCCTGCAGTCTTCTGGACCAGCGTGGCCGTCTATGTCGGCTTCCTCGCCTACCTCATCCTCACCCCGGAAGGCGCCCAGCAGCTGGCCGCCGCCGTCACCCGCAACGTGTCCCACCTGAGTTTGAGGAGGGGGGGAGGGGGCAGCAGCGCCAGCGTGAGCACCGTGGGCACAGGCGGCCCCAACGGCAGCGGCAGCGGTGCCCCGGGGGCGGCAGGCATACCAGTAGGGCGCTCCCCGCTGGCGCCCAGGCCCTCCCCTTTCGAGGCGGCAGCGGGCGGTGGCGCAGGCGAGGCAGCAGGGAAGGATGGTGGGGGGATGCCGGCGGGAGTGGAACGCAAGGCCGATGGCAGCACGGCACCGGTGCCGGCTGAGGAGCACGCTGACGGCTGATCAGCCTGCTCTTGATACTGAGCTGTCTGGCTGCCTCACTGCTTGGTTGATCATTTGCTGCAAGCGCTCCAGTTTTGGCGCGTCAGCGCCGCTTTGTATGCACATGATGTGATCCGATTTTGCGAGAGGATACTGGCCGCCGTTGGGTTTTGCGCTTGCAGAGCCGCAAGCTTCCTCGCTTGCCTGCCTGGTCGGCGGGCGTAGGGGTGCTGCTCAAGCAGGGCCAGACCATGCTGCGCTCTGGCTGCGTGCTGGGGAGCCTGCTGCACATGAAGCTGGTCAGCTGAGCTGCACTGTCCTGCCCGAGCGCCGCGTGTCCCGCGCAGCCTGGCGTGGCTGCTGCGCCTCCAGATTTTGAATGCAAAGCCATTCCAAGCCACAATTCAACAAGGGCAAGCAGGCCTGCAGTGGGCTCTTACATGTGGATTAACAGATGCACAACGCACCAGTGCCACCTAGACCGAACCCCCTGTAAGGGGTCAATCCCCCCCAAGAAGCTGCGCCGCCTCCATCGCTTGATTCCATCGTTATTTCTGTGCATTTGGGTCCCTAAAAAGCCCCGGAAGGGCCG